>MNCI01003964.1:64505-83089 GCA_015680685.1 Gnetum montanum | reverse complement strand
TATATCTCATTACACTGGGGAGACCCCGATTACTGGACGTAAAGCAAGCACAAAACAACAAGAAAACTGTCCAAACAGAAGTCCGATCTACCTCGTGGGATAAAGCCGGGATGCAAGGAAGGTCAAGCTCTGACGTCTACCGATCAACTGTTTCTGACCAATAGAGTCTTCCCCAGTAGAACGATTACTCCTGTCGCCGGTGCTCAAAGCGAACTGTGCTCTGTTTCTGCTGTAAGGTGATGCTGTCAACAATTGCCAAAGCGCTGCTCTCTGTATCTCTGCTCAAAAGTGATAAGTTCTCCAGTGCTCAGAAAAATGCCTTTGCTTCTCTGATTTGCCAACCCCTGTATCTTTGTCAACTGGGGTATTTATAGGTTGCGACGTCCTATGGAGAAGGTGCAACCCTGATGACGTGTGTCCCGAATGTTTCGGGTACCGTTGGTTTGACCATTTTTGCGTCAAACTTCATGACTACGCACAATATGCTCATTCACGTATTGTGCGTGTGAAGAAGAGGTGCACATCGGGCATGTTTCAATTGTCTTTGGGTTAAATTACGCTCATTCACGCTACGTTGCGTGTATGAGCGTAACGTAACATGGAAACAATGGATTCAAGTTGTTTTACGCTTTCTTACGTAGCCGCACGTAACGAAGCGTAAAACAATGTTTAGCTTGGCGACGCGATACGCTGTGATACGCTACGTTGCGTGATGAGTGTATGATGAGCAATCGCACTTTCTTAGACTTTGCCTTTGACTGTTTTAGAGCTTATTAGACTGCCGTGCATAACAAAGTGTAAACCTGGCCTTGAACAAAAGACTTAGCAAAATACATAAGAAGTCACATATTACGCAGCTCAAGCTTCTCCCTATGCCGAAGTAAGTATCCTTCTGATGCTGGGNTTGTTGTTTTGTGCTTGCTTTACGCCCAGTAATCGGGGTCTCCCCAATGTAATGANAACAAAAAGCATAGGAAGATTAGGAGTCTGCACAAGAAGTTGAGGACTTGATGCTACGCACCTCTTGGTGTTGCTCTGTCTTATTCTCCCTTCTGGAATTCTGACATGCACCCTTGCCTGAACTAAAAATCTTTGCCTGAGGCCGACTCGCAATTTTCACGGTGTTTCAACCCCCACAAGGACCCTCATGAGCATCTTGGAGAACTCATAATTGATCTACATCAGGAACACACAATCGGAACATACCTTATAAAGGTGTCCATTGATGTCCATGAAATATTTGGCCTGGTGAAGAAACTGTTGTTTCTTTTTAATGTCTAGCCCTTGTGGTGCTTCTTGTGTGAGAAGATAGGTAAGAATGCTACTATACCAATTTGTATCTATGGTTAATTCATTGTTTATTACACTTGCAAAGAAGAGTTCATCAAGGAAGTGGTCAGAAATTGGATATTCGTCCTCTTTGTTGTCCCATCGTAACCAAGATAAATGGTTAACAACAACATTTTTGATTTCTTCATGATCAATCATCGTAAGATCAAACTATTGTAAGATCATGAGCCATCATATGATGTGAGGGATTACCATTGGTTTATTCATTAGGAACCGTATTGCACTATGATTCATGTGTACAAATATCTTATAGCCTAATACATAGTGCCTAAATTTTTCTAGTGCAAACACCACAGCCATTAACTCTTTTTTTGTTGTGGTGTAGTTGAGCTATGTACCAAAAATACTTCAACTTGCACAATGAATGTAATAGGGTCATTTTTGGTCATCACACTATGTAAGTATGGCTCCTAAAGAAAAATTGGATGTGTCAATCATTATATGGAATGATCTGGACTAGTCAGGAGCTTGTAGAATGGGTGTTTCTACGAGCTTCTATTTCAAGGTTTGGAAATCTAGCTCACATTCCTTGGTCCACTCAAAGGGTACGTGCTTCTTCATTAATGCTACCAATGGTTTTGCAATCTTCGAAAAGTTCTCAATGATGCATCTATAATAGCCAATATGTCCACGAAATGATTGAACATCTTTTATAGTTTGAGGTTGACAAGTGATTCCTTGGATGACTTTAATTTTATTAGGATCTAACTCCATCCCTATTTGTGAAATTTTATGCCCTAATACAATGCCCTCTTGGACCATTAAGTAGAAATTGAGCCTTAGGTTAGTTTCTACACATCGTTTAAGTACTTTCTCTAATCGGTCCAATGCTTATTCGAAGTCCGCTCTGTAGGTGGAGAAATCGTTCATAAAGACCTCCACACCATTTCCTATTTGCTACTGAAGTATACTTAGAACTAGACATTGAAATGTTGCTAGGGCATTGCAAAAGCCAAACGGCATATGCCTATATGCAAATATTCCCCAAGGACTTGTGATTGCAATCTTAGCTTGGTCTTTTGGTGCTATTTGAATTTAATTGTACCCATTGTAACCATCCAAAAAACTATAATAGTAATACCCTGCAATGGTATCTAAGACTTGGTCAACAAATGGCAATGGGAAATGGTCTTTAAATGTTTCTAATAAGCCACAATATTGCATAAGCGATATCGCGGCCCACCGCAATGTTTATAAATAAGAGGTGGCTTTCCATGTTTTAGGCACTTAGACTTAGACACTTAGCCAAACTATAGCAGTTTTACCATTCCAGAGTTAGAATAATTTCCATGTGCCCATAGTAGGACTTTTAAAGTGAATGGATCTTTATTCGAGCAAATTGTACCTAAGCACACATTTGTGTACAACAATAAAGACAAACTTTCTGATAAACATTGCAGCATATGGACTAAGCTTAATAGGAATTAATTATTATTAAATGTTTAAATGATTTCCTAGATAATTAATCTCTCTCAACCCTTGACTCTCCTAGTTAAGTGCATTCAGTATGACCGCTTCGAGCATGGGTGTAATGCTTGGTAACCTAGTAATGAGTAGCATTTGGTAATCCTAGCAATGTTGCATTAGTTCAAGGTGTGTGTGGCAAGTGAGACCAGATACTAGTGCTAGGACAATTAGAACTTAGTTAGTGAATAGTTAATGAAAGTTAGTTACTTAGTTCTCTCCACCTTCCCTTATTAGCATAAGACATTAAAAATATAAAAGATATAAAAATCATATACCTCAAGCTTACTTAACCATACAACCATGAAAATACAAGTAAGTTTTGGAAGACAACGATTGATTAACCTTAAGTGTTCCATTAAGGCGTGTAAGCACTTAGTCTACGGAGTTCAATTGAATCACGCGTGAGATGCTCGTATTTGTATGGTTGGGTGTAGGGGTACCTCGCCACTCATCATTGGAACCGTTGTAGGGGACTTAGTTGTTTGTGTGCTACATAGAACATAGGAGATCATTCATATCATTGGGACGCTTGAACGAACCCTTAGGGTTGATTAAAAGAAAAATAAGACAATGGTAAATAGCACACCGAACAAGACAAAAATTTCTTCTTCGCACAAAAGCACTTCATCGCCTAGGAATCACACAAAAGACAGTCAGTGGCACAACACACATAACCAAGATCCACCAGTACCTCAATAGTTTCATGTGGTATATATTCATCATGATAAATATGTACCCGACTTTACCTTTATTCTCCATCAAGATGAACAATTATGTTGGAGAAACTTGGAGGGTAACATAGTGTTGCCTCCAGACTGAGCAGTCCCCAACATGCTTCTTCATGCTCATACATGAATAGGCATGTCACAGTTGTACGTAGAGTACGTTGCATGTGACCATGACATAAGGGACTACCATCCCATAGAAGCGCAACATCAAAGGGACTTGCAACAGGAGAGATACTACACATCGTTGAAGGGTAAAAAACCCCATAATGCTCCACCCGTCTTAAGAAAAATTGAGGGTGGTGAACCTATTTCAATAGGCTCTCCACAAAATGATGTTCCCTTTCCTAACGATGGCTAGGAGATGGTGTATTAGATACTCCACTTCATGATTCACAATCCTGGTTCTAATCCCCACGAACACCAAGTGTTCAATGAGGGAACACAAACACATGATAAGGGTGGGCAGTCTGATCGTAATCACGATTAGAGCCGAGACCACTGAAGAGAAGGTAGGAAACATTGTCATGGCAATGGTTCTGCTTCTTCTTCACTTTCATCATCACATTCACCCTCTCCTTCAGTGTTAGGATGCAGTCATAAGGAAGCTAACCGTGAGGATAAAGGTAAATAGAGTGAGAAACCTTGACGAGAGGGTCAAGAGCAAGGACAAGGACACTCTAGAGAATCATAGCATGGAAGAAGGGAGAGTAGGGAACCACGTAGACATCACAAACACTATGAATGAAATGACCACAAAGAACCCCTACTGACAACCTAAAGCATGTTAGACATCATGGAGGTTGTAAGAATTCCCACAAGGCACCAAAAAGATAGCAGGATCAAGAGGTTAGACATGAATAACATCCCATGATTTGAGGGGGGATACAACGCTAATCCTGAAAATCACTTACAAGCATTTCATGATGCATGTGCCTTGTAGAACATCAAGAATGAATGGAAAAAGCTAAAGTTGTTCCCAAGGACACTAGTAAAAGAAGCAGAAAGCTGGTACCAGTCCTTAGAACTGGAATCCATTCGAAGGTGTAGTACGATGCTAGAGCTGGTTAATGATAAGTATCAAACGTACTCCTAGGTGTCCAACCTACGAAAAAAATCCAAGGATGGAAGTAGGAAAGTCATGAACCCTTAGATGCTACCATGGGCTGATATTATGCACTATTACATCGTTGCCCAGGCCATGGTTACTCGTAGCAAGATTAACTATGCCATCTCGTAAATGGAATTAGGCATGAAACTAGGAGAACCCTTGGAATGTATGCCCAAGAGAGATTATCAGAGCTTAGGTCCCATCAGGTTCATAGATTGCTGGAGAAAGTAGCTAAGGAAGAAGGGGAGCTACATAAGAGAGAAAGTGTGAAAGAGTACAATCGTGATCCTTCCCTTCGAAAAATAGGAGTAAGATTCTGTGAGGAAGAGGAAGAGTCACCACTCGAAGAGATGGTGCAAAGGAAAACCTTGCTGCTCCAAAAATTAATAACAAAAGTGTCAGAAAACGTAGACCAAATGTGGGACTCCCTAGACAATAGATTTAAAACTGTTCTCAAAATTGTAGAAGAGTCTAAGGAGTGAGGTAGTGACTATGAAAAAAAGAAAAAGAGGGATTTGGACCATGCACGTAACAAAGGTAAGGGTAAAATGGCCATCACCGAAGAGGTTGTGGATTTTGATATGGACAATGACGGTGTATGCACTTAACCCACGACTTAACAAATGGAAAGCACCCTGATGGTTACCTTATCCCCAAGGTAACCCAAGGTAGTTCCACCAACCTTTAACATATTATCCAAGTGGAACTCTGCCACAACCTATTGAGCAACACTAGCAGTGGTAATATCCACAATCATGGGAGATGCCACCACCAAGGCAACAATACCCTTATCGGCAACTGGATCCATATGGCAACCAATCTCTCCACGTGACTCTGTTGGTCACGTGACACCACAATGTCACTACCAAGATTAGGAGTATTATATGACTCCTTCTCCTAGGAGAGACAACTCACAGATATACCATCCTCCAAACCCATCTGCAACTCTCACACTGATAGCTCCATTACCACCCACTCCAACAATGCAAGGGGAACTCCCCATTCAACCGCAGCAACATAATGCTACGAGAGTTGTAAACCTTCAACCCACTACTAGTTTTGACAACCGTACAAAGAGAAGGCCTTTCTTCAGAACCAACAGTCCAACCAAGCTATCACAACCACAAGCGGTTGAGTCTCTGAATGCTTCTCCATCAAATAAGGCTTCAAAGTTCCCTTCAAACCAAAAATAGAGCTCAACGCACACGATTATGTTAACACATGTCGTCACTGACTGGATTAAGGAGGGCCACCTTCCTAGAAAATTCTCTAATCCTGGAAGTCCTTTAATTTATCTCCAAGTCACTGGGAATGAACCATGTAAAGCTCTTCTGGACTCAGGTTTTGGAGTCAACATAATATCACAAGAGATGTATAAATCCTAGAACTTGCCTTCACTAAAGAAGAGAAATATTCGCTTAGAGCTGGCTAACCAATCCATCACTGTTTCCTTGGAACCAATGAAGGACATCGTTACCACTGTGTATGGGTGGTCATACCCAGTTGATTTCCTAGTGATACAAGTAAAAAATGACAAAGGGGACTTCCCAATAATAATGGGAAGGGCATGGCTAAGTACCATAAATGCATGCATAGGAATCCATGATCTTTCCCTGGAAATATCTAAGGAAAACACTTTTGGGAAGATCGAGAGGAAGAAAGTTCCATGCATCACATACAATGATACAAGGTGTGATTGCGTACAGGAATGTTCAACATTGCCTACATGCAACCGGTGTGCAAAAGAAATTAACATACACAAGTGCCTGTATGTAGCAACCACACAACAAGAAGACACCCAATGTTTGATAGCTAATCAGGAGAGCAACTCACCAACATGCATGGAACTAACTAAGGGAACAACCTGCGCTCACGTCGAAAGCATAGATGCACTGGAGCAAGAGTGTCATCAACTTCCAACCCTTAACCTAAAAACATCAATAGGTGGAAGCTGGAAATTCCTAAAAACTTCAAACAAGCGCTCCGATAAAAGATTACTAGTTAATGTGCAATAGAACAAACCTTACCATGAATCTAGAATGGTCAATTCACATTACACATCAGAGAAAGGATGTTCTTGCTCATTATTTTGGATCTCCCCCTTCCAACTTAGTCATGGGGGAGATGGCCACCTATGTTGATCAATCAAGGCCCTTAGTTTCTTTTTAAGTTTTTTTTACACAATTTTGTTTTACAAATTCCTTTAACTTCTCTTGTTTTTATTTTACAACATCATTTATACTCTTTCATTTCTTTGTGTGTTTGATTATTTTGTTTGATTCATCACCTAATAAGTACTCCTAATGGTGGCATGAATGGTATTCTAATGATTACCAATGTTTGATTTTTACCTTTGAGTTATGATGTTGATACTAAGGTATGGTTCTTTTGATATAACAGGCAATGAGTCCACATCATCCATGCATCTATGAAATTCTATGGTCTCTCTTGGCTTGGAACCGTACAGTCCCTTTCCTTCAATAATAAGAACTATCAACTAATTGATGACTCGGTATTTATCAAACTAAGGAAGGACTCAAGGATTGAAAAGGGTGTGACTTCAAGGGAAGTTGATGCATTTGTGCTGGCCATTCTCTTGGGTTCTTGAATGTTTTCTTCTTGATTTTTCCTTACCATTCTGATGTTGCTTCATTATCGGGAAGCTGTGCCAATAAAAATAATAAGTCTTTACATGGTGTGGTTCTCACACAGAAAGAAGAAGAAGAAGAAGAAGAGAAAAGTAAAAAGAAAAAGTGAAAAGTGAGAATTCAAAGCACATCCCTTAGATGAAATAATCATCTAGGCTACAAGCACTAGTTATGGAACTAAATAAACATGTTTCCTCTAACTTAGGCCCCTTCTTGCTGCCTACTTTCTCCTCTTTCATTTCGTCGAAATGGTGGTGACTTTTTGGTGGAGGCATTCTTGTTACTTCATGTGGATGGATTGGCCAAATGTATTAATGTGAAGTCACTGGATGTGGATTGTTTGAGGTTGTATTTGGAATGAGATCTACTAAGTTACGTTAACCATTAATACACAAGGGGCTGTACATCACCTTGTTCTTGAGACTCCATTCCATTCTCTTCTTTCCATCATTATTTCTCCATTTTTCACCTCATTGCCGGTTGTATCAATAGTCCATATTTTGGTTGATGCATTATTTTCTTTTTGGTAAACTCTTATGGTTAAGACTTTAACTCTTATTTTCAAATGGCATTTCCAGAGCCTACAGACTCTTTGAATGCAGGATTGTCAGGGCATTAAGGGCATGAGCCTACTTTGGGGAGGACCCACTAGCATTCCTATTTGGTGCATTAGTTAATTTCTTTCCCTTAAGCATTTTCACAATCAATTTTTATTTTGTTTATTTCCATCTCTAACATCCATTTCATTGGTGTTGCTGTTGTTTCTTTTGTCTTCATCTTTCTTATTCCTTATCTTTTTCCATTCTATTGCTATTGAAGGTTCGCTCTTAGTCATGGGGGTCCTGGTCCAATTTTTTTGATTTCCTCTTAACCTCTACACCTTGGGTAGTCACCAGTGTTATATCTCCAAATCTGCATCAGCCATATCACAACTCAGCCAATGGACCATACACTGAGGTAAGGTATCAACTGCATTGTGATTCATTTATCCTTGCTAATTTAAGATTTTGTTGTGTGTGCAGATGACAATCATACACCAATGGATTGGATCTGGAGGGAACACTTGAAATGGACTAGTGCTGGAGCAGTTATTCAAGGAACAAGATTGATGACACGATTGTGGATGAACAATGGAAGGCGCAATCTTGGCATCGGTAGGAACAGACTTCTTCTTTTTTTTTTCTCTCTCTCTCTCTTTTCTCTCAGCTGCCAAATAAGGCTAGATGTCAAATGTGTATAGTGTTCACTCTTTTTGTTATGAACACTAATTTTGTCATGTATTGTAATGATGATCCACTCACATGTCATCCCGTTCACCATTAGTATCATTCAAGTTAATAATCCCATACCTTCCCAATATTTTGTAAGGAACTCGAGGATGAGTTTTCATTCAGTCATGGGGGTATGATGAGCTGCGATATCGCGTATGTAATATTGCATCCACAATATCACGGCCCACCGCAATGTCTATAAATAAGAGGTGGCTTTCCATGTTTTAGGCACTTAGACTTATACCCTTAGCCAAACTATAGCAATTTTACCATTCCAAAGTTAGAATAATTTCCATGTGCCTGCAGTAGGAGTCTTAAAGTGAACAGATCTTTATTCGAGCAAATTGTACCTGAGCACACATTTGTGTATGGAAATAAAGATGAACTTTCTAATAAACCTTGCAGCATGTGGACTAAGCTAAATAGGAATTAATTATTGTTAAATGTTTAAATGCTTTCCTAGATAATTAATCTCTCTCAACCCTTGGCTCTCCTAGTTAAGTGCATTCAGTATGAATGCTTCGAGCACATGTGTAATGCTTGGTAACCCAGTAACGAGTAGTGTTTGGTAATCCTAGCAGTGTTGCACTGGTTCAGGGTGTGTGCGGCAAGTGGGAATGGATACTAGTGCTAGGACAATTAGAACTTAATTAGTGAATAGTTAATGAAAGTTAGTTACTTAGTTCTCTCCACCTTCCCCTATTAGCATAAGACATTAAAAAGATAAAAGATATAAAAATCATATACCTCAAGCTTACTTAACCATACAACCATGACAATACATGTAAGTTTGGGAAGATAGCAATTGATTAACCTTAACTATTCCATTAAGGTGTGTAAGCACTTAGTCCTTGGAGTTCGACCAGATCGAGTGTGAGACGCTCGTATTCGTATGGTTGAGTGTAGGGGTACCTCACCACTCATAAGTTGCCATGTTTAGTAGCCTAAAGTCTATAAAAACCCTTCATTTACCTCCCTTTTTAGGCACAATGACTAATGGACTAACCTATTCACTATCAGCAATGGGGTAGATGAACTTGGCTTTTAGAAGTTGTTCAATTTTTTCTTTAACCACTTGCTTAAGCTTTGGGTTCAATCACCTTTGCAGTTATCGTTAAGGCTTCATGGAGGGGTTAGTGTAAATTCTATGTTGGCATATCCTAGGATCTATTCTAGTTAATTCAGGTATGACTAAGCAAAGGATTTTAAATATTTGTTTACCATCTTCAGTAGTCTTTCTTTTTGTTGAGGAGTGAAATGATTACCGATTTTTCATTCTTGAGAAATGTGTACTCCATACCGATAGGTAATAGTTTTAACTCAAGGGGCTCTTACTTAAAATCATCAAGAATTTTCAACTTCCCCCAGTTGATATTTTCAATGTTAGGACTTGGAAGTTGGTAATGGACTTGCTCTAATGTATCTATGCTATTGATATAGGCACAAGTCAAGCTCTTAGTTGGTTCTATGCATAGAGTTGAATTGCTCTCTTGGTCAGCTGTTAGCCATTGGGTACCTTTCTATCTTGTGGATGTTGCATACAGGCATCTTTGTATGTCAGTTATTTGTGCACACTGGTTGCATGTAGGCAATGTTAAACATTGTACAAACCAAGACTTCTGCACGTAGTTACACCCTGTATCACTGTATGCGATTCATGGAACTTTCTTCTTCTCAATCTTTCCAAACATATTTTCTTTTGATATTTCTAGGGAAAGATCATGTATTCCTAGGTGTGCATCAATTGTGCTTAGCCATGCCTTTTCCATTATGATTGGAAATTTCCCCTTATAGTTGTTGACTTGAATCACTAGAAAATTGGTTGGATACGACCACCCACAAACAGTGGTGACAATGTCCTCTACTAGTCCTAATGGGACAGTGATGGACTGGTCAGCCAACTCTAAATGAATGTTACTTTTTTTTAGTGGAGTCAAGTTTCAGGCTTTGTACATTTCTTGAGAGATTAAGTTAACACTAGAACCTAAATCTAAAAGAGCTTTGCAAGGCTCATTCCCAACAATTTGTAAATATATAAGAGGACTTCTAGGATTAGATAATTTCCTAGGAAGATGACCATCTTTGATCTAATCAGTGATGGCATGAGTTAACATGATAGTGTGCGTTGTGTGTGGTCTTTGGTTCGAAGGAAGCTCTGAAGATTTGAATGGTGGTGAGGTGTTTGGAGAATTAGCTGCTTGTGGTTGTAAGGACTTGGTGGAACTATTGGTTCTAAAGAAAGGTCTTTTCTTTGATCGATTGTCCAAACCAATAATAGGTTGAGGATTGACAACCCTTGTAGCCTTACGTTACTGCAACTGGGCAAGAAGCTCACCCTGCATAGTTGGAGTAGGTGGTAATGGAGTTAAGGGTGGAATAGGTGCAATCAGATAAGAAGGATAGTACGTATGTGGAACATCACTCCTAGGAGAAGGAGTTCTATAGTACTCATGAATCTAGTAGTGAGGCTGATGAGCAATGTGACTAGCAAAGTCACATGGAGAGATCGGCTACTGAACATAATACCCATATGGGTCAGGTTGATAGTAAGGGTACTGTTGATGTGGTAGTCACATCCCCTATGATTTTGGGTGTTTCCATTGTTGATACTATTCATTCAATTGTGGTAGAGCTCCACTCAGATAATATGTCAAGGGTTGTTGAAACTACCTTGGGTTACCTTGAGGATAAGGTAATCTTCTGGGTGCTTGCCGTATGTTTAATTGTGGGTTTAGTGCATACACCCTAGACTCTTTCAGATGTGACACTACTAGGCAACATCCTTTAGGATGGTCATATTAGCATATCTCACATCTTCCATCATTATCTGTGTTTGAATTCACAACCTCTTCAATGATGATAGCTTTTCCCTTATCCCTGTTATATGCATATTCAACTTCTTCCTTTTTCCTTCTCTCTTAGTCACCACTTTGCTCTCTAGACTCCTCTACTATTTTTAGAACGGTTTGAAATTTATCATCTAGGGAGTTCTACATTTGATCTAACTTTGCTGATACTTATGGTGCAAATTTTTGAATGGGCAAAGTCTTCCTATTCACCAACTCTTAGAGTGGTGACTCTTCTTCATCTTCACAAATCTAACTTCCTTCTTTCAAAGAGAAGGATCTCTATTGTATTCCTCTACACTTTCTCTTTTCCTTAACTCCCCTTCCTCCTTAGCAACTTGCTCCAACAATCTTTGTATTTGATGGGCTCTAAACTCATATAGCCTTCCTTTGGCATAAGTCCCAAGGGTTCTTTGTGTTTCATACCTAAGCCCATCTATGAGATGGCATAGTTTTTCCCTTTATGAGTAACCATGGCTAGGGCAATGATGTAATAATGCATAATATTGGTCCATGAGAGCATCCAAGGGTTTGTGTCTTCCTTGTTTCCTTCCTTGGATTTTCTTACGCAGGTTGGACACTCGAGAGTATGTTTGATACTTATCGTTGAATAACTCTAACATGGTACTTCATCGATGAATGGATTCTAGTTCTAAGGACTGATACTAGCTTTCTGCTTTCTTGATCAGTGTCCTTGAAAAAAACTTTAGTTTTTTCCATTCATTTTCTATATTTTACAAGACACATGCATCATGAAATGCTTGTAGATGGTTTTGAGGATCAGCATTGTATCCCCCTTCAAATTTTGGGATGTTGTTCATGTCTAGTATTTTGATCCTACTATCCTTATGGTGCCTTGTTGGAATCCTAATGGCCTCTATTATATCTAACATACTTCAGGTGGCGAGACTATGATTGTATTGTTTATGGCATCTATGAGGCCTATGTTGTTCCCTACTCTCCCTTCTTTTGTGATGTGTTTTTCTAGAATTCCCTCGTCCCCTTTCTCGACTGTTTTATCTATGATCTCTATTTTGCTTACCATTGTCCTCATGATCTTTCCCTTTGTGATTATGTTCAGATCCTGAAGGAGATGGAGAAGGAGATGATGAAGGTGAAGAGGAAGGAGGACTAGCATCATGATGGCGCCTGTCACTTTCTATTTGGTGGTCTCGGCCTTGGTTGCAGTTATAATCGGAATGTCCATCAATGTCACGTGTTCGTGTTCCTTTTTCAAACCCTTTGTGTTCTTTGGTATCAAAACCTAGGTTATGAATATTTAAGTGAATATTTTGATATAAAACTCCTTGACCGAAGTCAATGAGAGGAACATCATTTTGTGGAAAACCTTTCAAGGAAAGTTCACCACCCTCGTTTTCACTTAGGACATACGGGACATCTTGAGACCATTTTCCCATCATAGATTTGTAATGTCTCTCCTGTTGTAGGTCCCTTTGGCATTATGCCTCTGTGGGTTGATAATCCCTCGAATCTTGTTCATGCACAACGTACTCTGATTGTAAGTGATACATACCAATTCGTGTGAGAGCATGAAGAAGCATGCTTTGGATTGAGCGATTGGGAGGTAACACTATGTTACCTTCTAAATCATGCCAATGTAGTTGTTCATCTTGGTGGAGGATAAAGGTAAAGTCTAGTACATACTCATCAGGATGAGTGTATACCAAGAAAAACTATTAGGGTACTAGCAGATTATCTTGTGCACTCCGCCTTTGATTGTTCATGGTGTTAGACCTAGGCGGTGAAGCACTCTCATAAGAAGAAGGAGACATGATTGATTATTCAGTGTGCAATACTCTTTTTCAATGATTGTAAGATAACTAATCCTAAGGGTTCATTCCAACTATGGAAGGATTTTCTAAGTTCTAATCAACACACAAACAAAAAAATTCCTAGCACCAGCGCCAATGATGAGCGGCGAGGTACCCCTATAGCCAACCATACAAATATGAGCATTTACATGCGATTTGATCAAACTCTAAGGATTAAGTGCTTATGCGCTTACACTAAACAAGGATGGGTTATGTGATCATTTTCTTCCCAAGCTTACTTGTAAGGCACAATTTTATGGTTAAGTAATCTTGAGGTATATGATTTTTATGTTTTATGTCCCTAGTGCTTAAAATGGAGAAATGAAATAATTTAATAACTAATTTGATTTAAGTAGTTAACTATTCCCTAACTAGTCCTAACACCAGCATCCATTCCCACTCTCTAGACACATCCTGAACTAGTGTAACACTAATAGGATTACCAAACACTAGTCATTACTAGGTTACCAAGTGTTCCCACGTATGCTCGAAGTGGTCGTACTGAGTGTGTTGATTCATTGATAAGTAATAATTAATAATTCAATAGATATAACATCAATTTACCATTGAAAGCATCAAATAATTGTAAATAACATGAAATGCAATAATTAAGCTATTCTAAATATCACAAGGTTTATCATAAAGTTTGTCTTTATTTCCAATCACAAGGTGTGCTCAGGTACACAATGCTCAAATAAAGATCTATTCACTTTATGAATCCTGTCGTGGATACTCAAAAATAATTCTAACTCTAGAAAGGGAAAACTATAAGAGTTTGGCTAAGGGACTAAGAAACTAACTATGAAATCAAGTGCCCTTATCTCTTATTTATAGGCAATGAGACAAGTTCCGACATCGCATGCCCAATATCGCTTCGGCAACTCCAATATCATGTATCTAGTATCGAGGGCCTGATATCACCAATCTGATATCAAGGCTCATCATTATGCAAGTGAATCTTTTCCAAAGTAGGCTCTTACCCATTATGTTTTTACATAACCTCTTTTATAGGTGTTTGTGGGCATCTTAAAAGTTGAATGTTAATCATGCCTTCATTTTAAATAACACATAACTATCATGGTTAGAATCTAGTACTATGGTACATAAAACCATAGTGTTTATAATTACATCATGTTAGTGAGTTAAGATGAAGAGGTTAGAAATTAGAGAATTGTGAATTGAGATATCTTACCATTGTTGATGAGTGGCGAGACACCCCTACACTCAACCATATGAAATGAGCGTCGCACGCGTGAACCAGTCGAACTCCGCAGATGGACTAGTTGTAGCACCTAGATAGTTAGCCTTAGGTCGTAGTTCGCTGTCTTCCCACCTAGACTAGTTTTGCATATGTTACGTATGGTTTATTCTAGATGAGGTGTATGATGTGTTCTAATTCTAACGCTACTCCTGATGGCAGTGGAAAATAATATTAACTAATCTAAGCTAAGAGAGAAAGGGTAAGAAGATCTAATCTAGCCTAAGTGTGACGAGCAACCGATTCCTTAACTAGTCGTACACACCCGTAGATGCTCGTAGCTAAGTCATACTCACACCGCGCTATGAAAGCAATAAATAACATTAAATAAATAACAAATAAATAAACTAAGTGAATGATGCAATGATGAAGTAATCTCGATCTTTATTGCTGGTCATGTGCGTGTTCAAGTACGGTACACTCAAATAAAGACACCGTACAATTACATTCACCACACTGCGGGCAAACATGGGAAAAATTCTAACTCTGGAGGGATCAAACTGCCAGAGCTTCGCTACTCTAAAACTGGGATCCCCGAACAAGGGAGAGTTGCCTCTTATTTATAGACATGGAGGCGGACTGCGATATTGCGTATGCGATATCGTGGGGGATGCGATATCGTGTACGCGATATTGCGGCCTGTGCAAACCGCGTCTCATCATACCCCCATGACTGAATAAAAACTTGTCCTCGAGTTACAAGGAGAACAAGCTTTAGTGATTACACAATGGATAGGTATGGGATTATTAACTAGAAAAAGAAATGGACTAATGCCGCAGTGTGGGAAGACACAACACAAAGAAAAAATGCTACAACTACAAAAATGTGGAACTCATGTAGGTCCTGGTGGCGGTGGCTCCTCCATGGGTGCTTTCCCTCTGTCATGTGCTCCGAGCTTTGAAGGTTGATGATGCTAAAGAATAGCCTGGAGCTTCTCCTCTTCGGTCCGAGGGTCTTGTGTCGTCCATGCTAATGCTCCGATGTTTGATGGAGTCGGCACTTCCCACGGACAGGGTAGTTGCGGGAACATCTGATTAGCTTTGACATACCATGCCGTGAACACCCGTTGTTCCTCTTCAAAGGCTCTAGTTTTGTCTTTGTATTCGTGAAGTTTTGCTAGCCATCGAGCCAAGTCGGTTGCCACATCTTTCTGTCCTTGGTAGCTTTCTTTTACGACCGCGAGTTCAAAATTTGCAACCTCTAGATTTTCAGCCAACTTCTTTCGTTCTGCAAATTCTACTTAATATTTGATATGGGTGGAAGCTACCTACTGCTCGAGCTCTGACCTTGGGAATCCTGCTATTAACATGACCAAGTTGGCATATTGAAGGTTTGCCAACTCCATGTATTCAGTTAAGTCCTGGATCTGCAAGTCCCGGTTCTTAATTTCCGCTTGGTGGGCATAGGCGTAAGTGTTCAATATGGCCCCCCAATCAGTGTGCTAGGCACTGATGCTGTTGATTTGAGCTTTGGCCATATGGATCTCTTTCTCCAGGATCTGTTTGTACATCCCCACCTGATCACAGAAGTGCTCCTTCAGCTTCTCATGTCATTTAGCCTCATTCTGCCACGCACTAATCTCGATGGCTGATTTCTGTCGAATAGGGCGTACCTCCTCCATTGAGAGGGTTCGATTTTCTCTGGCTAAACGGCTTACATCTTGGTTGACTTGGATGAATTGTTCTCGCAGCCGATGAAAGTGCTCATTGAGAACATTCTTTTGCTTCTCCACAGCAGTCAACCGAAGGTTATCTGCAACCAACTGCTTATTCTCTTCTTGCAAGGCCTTGAGTGCCTTAAGATGTGCATGAGTTTGCGCCTTTGCTGTGGAGGCATCCCAAGTGGCCGTCTCCTTTTCTTCTGCCACCTTCTTATTTTCTGCAATTAGTTTCGTTAGTTGCTTCATTTTAAAATTATCTAGTTGTTCTACGGGAACCAATCACAAAGGATCCCGTTGTACTACTTGCAAGGCGATGAGCTGCTCTTGTAATTTCTGCACTTTAGCCTCAGCATGCTCAGCCCTTACTTTGGATATGACCAACTTCCCCTTTGTCGAAATGAGGTCCAACTGAATTTCCGTTACATCCTGGGGGATGTCAAACAGGGACGTCAAAACTTGTCCTGTTTGAAGCAATCTATCTAATACATCCTCATGTTCTGCAGGAGTCATTGAGGTTCTGATGATAGTTTGAGCATCATGTGCTCCTGAGAGATCTGTTGGTGGCACAATAGGTACATTAAAAGACTCTTTGATGTGGTTTGCTACCACTTTAGCTGCTCCCGCGGCATCCTAGTGTTGCATGACCACCACCGTGGCCCCTTGACCAGTCTCTAATTGCACTTGAAAAGATGCCACATGTCCAGAAATCTGTTGTGACCATATACTTTCCCCTCCTCTTGTCTGCAGTGACAACTCACCCCTTGTGCGATCTACTGAAATCGTAGGCTGGTTGGCATCATCGATGACACGGAAGAGATTGGCGTCATCACAACTTCCCCAACTGACTGTCTCAGCAATGGCCCTCAAATGGCTCATCGACGGTCTATAGTCTTGTAGTGGCGACTGATCTTGGCCTGTACCGGGTCCTGCTTCCTGTTGTTGGCTGGGACCTATGGCTGGAGGTTGACTAGGTCCTGCAAGTTAAGTTGCAGGAGGTCCAGTCATTTGTTCTTCATCTTCTTCATCTGGTCCCAACTCTTCGCCAATGCTCTTCCTTGGAGCTGGCGCCTTTAATAATTCAGTGTAAGAAACATTTTGGGCTTTTCGGAGGACATCATTTGTATATCCCCGAATACCTGCCCGATGACACAANGGAAGGTTAGCGTTAACCTTTCCCATCAACACTGCACATCCTCTTGCCGCATACGTTGATATTATTTTTAAACCTTTTGTGGGGAAGAGGTGATAGGTTCCAATTTTAAAATAAACTCTCTCTTCTGTGGTCAGCTCACCAAAAGCTTTATCTCTGCCATAAGCCTTTTCTAGCCAATCCTTTCGCACATTAGGGTTTAATCGGGTGGATAACCGAGAAATGTGGGGGCCTGAATTCGGAAGGTTTAACACTTCCGAAATCGCCTGTGCAGAAAAATCCACTGTCACACCACCGATGTTTACCATGGTGCCTTGCTCCTTATTGTGCCAGAATAGGTACATTTCTCCTAAGTACCAGGCACCTTGTTCGGAGAGAACAGGCCATAAGGGAGACCCTTTGAGGTGATCCCTAATAGCCTCAATAACGAACTCTGCAAAAGATTCGAAGTTGAGTTTCACAATCACCGAAGAGATTGTGGACTTTGTGTGGATAGCCTGAACACATTCTGGGGCAACGTGAGTTGTTTTCCTAGTTCAGGTGCAGTAGCTCCTCCTTCTGTCTGTCCAGATCATCTGGTAGGAGGTTCTTCTTGATGGATGTTGAATGAATGCACCTCCTGTTCATTATGTTGTTCGGCAGGGACTTGCCTTCGTCCTCTCCTAGGTTGTTTTGCTCCACCTTGGGTCGGACTCTTCTGCTGGGAGCATTTCGGGGCCATCTGCAATCACACGGGCCAACATTAGTAAGGTTGTTTAGGAAATTAAGTTATACCTTACTACTTACCTTAATTGAATATCGTATGTTATTGTGTGATTGAGCCCGAAAATTATGATAATGGGTCCTATGACTTAGGTGGATTGGCGCTTTAATATCCTGATATACTTAAGGTCATATGATTTATGGCACAATTTTTCTAAGTGTTAGTATTAATTACCCTAATTGATGTCCTTTGGACGATGAAAAATTTCAAAAAAGTTAGGCACTTTTCGGCAAGTGTCTCTCCCCCACGACTAAACTGAACACTCCAGGTTCAAGCAGGTTCAAACGGAATTCAAATCGAAGTACCAGCGCGCAAGATATAGTTGAAAAAGCAAGGGTCACTCAAGTGCAAGTCGCAGAGAAAAAATTCAAAACTTCCCCTCGCGTAAATGCCAAATGAAGCTAAGTGTTGTAGCGGGGGTTCCTATTTATAGGAAAAGGGGACGCGATATCTCGTCCAAACAGTAGTGAGACACCTGAAAGAGACCAAATTTTTAATGATTT
>MNCI01003964.1:26927-60992 GCA_015680685.1 Gnetum montanum | reverse complement strand
AACTAAGTGAATGCTGCAATGATGAAGTAATCTCGATCTTTATTATCGGTCATGTGCATGTCCAAGTATGACACACTCGAATAAAGACACCGTACAATTACATTCACCACACTGCGGGCAGACACGGGAAAAATTCTAACTCTGGAGGGATCAAACTGCCAGAGCTTCGCTACTCTAAAATTGGGATCCCCGAACAAGGGAGAGCCACCTCTTATTTATAGACATGGTGGTAGACTGTGATATCGCGTCGACTGCGATATCGCGTACGCGATATCGCGGCCTATGCGAACCGAGTCTCATCAATTGTCATAGTGGATCCCACATATGATGCATAGTTAAAATGACCATTATACCTATCTATAGGAATTTTAAACGAAATACAATCACTACTAGTGACATTGCATTATGTCATCTTGGGTCTATCACCACGGGACTACTAACCACAACATAAAGACATTACCACTTATAGGAAAATGGGAAAATATCGTGCTAAATATTTTTTGAGAATAAAATTAATTAATAATTTTTAGTTTGTAGATCTTGGCCATTGGTTTGAGAAGGACCTTTAGACATGAGTTTTCTACCTTTTAACCTCATAATAATTGTATTCCCATTAGAAAAGTACCTTCAAACATGGATCACATGCTATTCTAGTCACATGATAGGACTAGTCCAAGGGATCATGGGATTATTGAAAATAGCATACTTAGATATGAATCACATCCCTTTCTAATGATATCATAAGAATAAATCCATATGAATGAATTAATTATTATTTTGTTACCCTTTCCATAGAACTACTTTTAAACATGGGTGACCTACCTTTCTAGTGATGTAGTAAAGGAAAAAAATATTTTTGAATGTTATTTCCATAGTAAAATGAAAATGTAAGTGGTAACCCATTAATGTGAAGCTAGTGGGATCCATGATGGAAGTCTAAAGAATCAATAAATTCCATGTGATGCTACACCTTAATTCATCCCCTTGATCCTTCATTTTTCCTTTAAAGCATAGTGTTCATGGGTCAATTAAAGTTTTTAATATGATAGGAATCACATTACTTTTGTCATAAGGACATCCTATTAATAGAAATGAAGGGATGGATAATGTGATCTCATTACCATGTGCAGTCATTCTTTCTATAGTTTAATGCCATAGGATGAAATTCCAACATTGGATGATTCCTACATCATGATTGACAATTATATTAACAAAAATATAGATACTATCTACAAATTCATAAAGTAAATGATTCAATAAAATAGAAATTTATAAATAAATTAAAAATAGTAAGAAATGAAAAATGCATTAAGAATTAGAAAATAGAAAATAATTAGAAAAATTTTGAAAAAATAGAAATATGATAAAAAATTATAAAAGAAAAAAGTGAAAAATATAACGATAAATATATCACTTAGATCTTAATTTTAAATTGAGGTATTTCTAGTATGAATAATGTTTAAGGAGATGATATAGAAGATAAAGTGGATGATAGTGATTATGATGGTAAAGATGCTCATGGTTTCATGGATTTTCTAAATGATTTTATGTGTTGTATATTGACTAGTATGAAATTTTATAACTTTGAAGGATGGTAAATATAAAAGGTAATTAATCTATAAAATACATGTGTAATGTATGATTCCTTCTAAACTGTCTAAAATTTTGTACATTAAGGCACATGTCTTGGATTTTAGTATAGAACCTTGTCCCTTCGTTGTAGTTCTAGATGTTTAATGTTCATATTAAATCACTTCTTCTTATAGGCTTTATAAACTTTGCTATGCATAAGGACAACCATAAAATTTTCATCTAGTACATTTAGTTTCATTAATCACTTCCATTATTCTAAAGTTAGATCCAAGTGAAGGTTACATATAATTGTTAGTTTGTAGAGTTCAGCTTGAATTAGTAATTTTGGCAATTTTTTAGATACTAGTTCATAGAGAAAGTATCCTATAGGAAGTTTTAATATAGATATATATGATCATAAGGCATTGATAAGATTTTTATTCTAATATTTTATATATTTGCTGATAGTGTGGGTTAAAATTTTAGTAATCTCCCTATTTACGATTTTGGCTTGACTAATAGCTTCGGAATGGCAAGGTGTAGTTATTTTTTTGTTCAATATTAAGCATTACATGAGTCATTTTAACATTTAATTTTTAAAGTTTATTTCATTAGCTAAAATATGAAGTTGTGGCATGCCAAATTTGTTTATCACAAGTTTCTCAAAGAATTTGGTACTAGTAATTATAGTATAATTAGTGATTGCAGTTGCTTTGAGTCCCTTTGTACAATCATCCACAACATTGAGAATATATGCTTTTCCATTTAATGAAGGGGAGATGGTCTTCATGTAGTCAATTCCATTAGTGTGATTTCTTAAAAAAAGCTATTACACCACTATCTATTTGATATAGGATGTAGCAAAGGGATGCATGTCTTTGAAGAGTATGGATCAAAATTAGCCTACTATAAGGATTTTCATGGCTATTGATCTTTCAATGTTATGGCCATCATAAGGCCCTTGATGCATATATTGTCAAATCCTTTGTTGGTTCTCCTTTGGTACAAACTCATGAACTATGTCATTTACACAAACGTTATAGAGATTTTTCTCTATGTTCATTGATGAAAAGCATTTTTTCTCATGCTCTGACATTGGATATCCAATGTCGGAGTTGTGATGTTGGGTATTCAATGTTAGGGGGTATACTCTGGCCTATAAATATAGTGCCTAGGCTCCTGATTTGGCAGTCAATTTCTAGTTTTTAGTCAAAATAGTGAAGCTTTTGTAGTTTATTTTCTTCAAAGTTAGAATATTTTCTAAGTACCCATAGAAGGAGTCTAAGTGTGTACAGTTCTTTGTTCGAACATCGATGTACTTGAGCGTAGCAGTGTGATGGGAATAAAATGAACTATTTTGACAATCCTTGTAGCACTGAGAATAGATTAACATTTCTTTTAATCCACTTTACTTTCATGCACTTTACTTTAATTCATTTGAATTAGGCAAGTACTTTCCAGCAATTAATGAACACAAGCACAACTGCTTCAAACATACATATAGTACTTGGTAACACAGCAACACTTAATGTTTGGTAGCCCAGTAGCATTATATATGTTTAGGATGTATCTAGGAAAGTGGGATAGTTACTTGTGTTAGGCTAGATAGACAATAAATAAATTTGATTTTAATTTACTCCACTTTTCATTCTTGTTGTAGGTGAATACATCTATAAAACATAGAATGATAAAAATCATGTACCTCAATTACTCTTAAACCATACCTTTGAGCCTCACAAGTGTAGTTGGGAAGACAATGAACATTCTCAACACCCATTTCACTTCCTAGAAGAACTAGTATACTAGAGAACTATAGGTCCATGGAATTTAACCAAATTGTGCATAACTGCCTTAGTGATTCGTATGGTTGGACATAGGGGTACCTTGCTACTTATCATTGGCATTGTTGCCAAGGATCTTTTGGCTTTTTTTATGCACTATCTAGGACCTAGTGAAATTATTTAAATCATTGGAATGAACCTTAGAGTCACATCACATCTTAAGATTACTACAAAAATATCGAAAAGCACACTGTCATTTTTATTTTTCTAACTAAAAATGTATTTTTCTCACAGGAGAAATTCTTTGCCTAAGTCTAATAAATCTTATTAGCTAGTGCCTCAATAGTATTGAATAGTATATGCTCATCTTGATGAGTACATACCAAACTTCACCTTCATCCTACACTAGGATGAATAGCTACGATGGCATAACATAGAGGGCAACATTGTGTTGCCACTCGATCAATCTAGTCTTGCAATGCTCTACTAAATGCTTATACAATATGGTATTCAGGAACATCATGTTGAGTATGTTGTGTAAGATACTGATGCTAGGGATTATCATCCCACTACAACAACATCTACAAGATTGATAGCTAGAATAGTGCTATGAATCTTTGAAGGAAAAAAGATTTAATGATTCTCCATTCTTTTCATACCAACAAGTTGGTGGAGAATCCTTCTTTGGGGGTTTTCCATTCAATGAAACTCCTCTCTTTGACTTCAGTGAAGAAGGTCAAAACTAGAACTTGTAGTCCACAATTTACAATCTTAGTTTTGGTAAAAATGGATTCAATAACAAAGAAGGATTTGGAAGGGTAAGTCAAGGCAAGGATGCGAACAAAAAGCAGGATCATGATCATGGTTGCGATCATTGAAGAGGTAGTAGCAAGCACCCTGATGGTGCTAGTTCTCCTTCTCTTCCCCTTTGTCATCATCATCATCTTCCTCTAGCTCTGATTGTGATCGTAGAAGGTGAGACCATGATGGGGGTGGCCAAAATAACCAACGGGACCAAAATGACTGAAATGACAAAAATGACCATCGAGAAAGGCAAGATCAAGGGCATAGACATTTAAAAGAGGCACATTGCCATGAACAAAGGCAAAGTAGAGGGCATCATAGGCACCATGATCAAGGCTTCGATGAGCCTTTTCTTGCTACTTGCAGTATGCTTAATATCATAGAGGTAGTAAGAATTCTAATAGGGCATGTGAAGGATAGTTAGATCAAAAGGTTAGATATGAACAATATTCCTTGATTTGAAGGGAGATATAACTCTAATCTATAGAACCATCTCCAAGCTATACAAGATGCATGTGCCTTTGTAGAACATAGAGAATGAGTGGTAGAAACTTAAGTTGTTCCCTAGGACACTCATTAAAGAAGCAAAGAACTAGTACCAGTTCTTAGAGCTAGAATATATCAAATGATGGAGTACCATGCTTGAGTTTTTCAATGATAAATATCAAACATACTCCAAAGTATCCAACTTGAGAAGGAAAATCCAAGGATGGAAACAAGGAACACACAAACCCTTGGATGCCACCATTGGCCAATACTATTTCTTAATGCACAAATGTCCTAGCAATGGTTATTCTCAACTAGATCAACTTCGCCACATTGTAGACAGGCTTCAATTAGAAATGAGGAGAACCCTTAGTGTCTATGCCCAAGGGTGACTATCATAATTAAGTTTCCATTAGATACAAAGATTAATTGAGCATGTAGCTAAAGAGGAGGGTGAATTAAGAAAAAAAGAAAATGCAAAAGAGTACAACTATGATCCTTCCATTTGCAAGAGAGAGGTTTGATTCTATGATAATGAGGACAAATCTGCATCTGATGAGGTGGTGAATAGGAAAACCTTACCACTCCAAAAATTTCAATTTGAAATTATGGCCAAGGTTGATTAGTTATGGGGCTCCATGGATAGCATATTTCAAGCTATCCTCAAAATTGTTGAAGAGTCCAAAGAACAAGGTAGTGACCAAGAACGTAGGAGGTCCAAGGAAGTTGAACGTGCTTATCAAAAAGGTAAGGGAAAGGTTGCTACAATCAAAGAGGTTACAAATAGTGAATCAGATAATGATGGTGGGTGTGACATCTACCAGTATGTACATCCTAAGGGATGTTACCCCGTTGTGTCACACTTATAGAATTCTAGGATGTATGCCTTAAATCCATGACTTACATAAAGGCAAATATCTAGGAGATTACCATATCCCCAAGGAAATTTTAGGCAATTCTATCAACAATAGAAATATTATCCAAGTGGAGCTCCACCACTATCATATGAGCAATATCAATAGTAGCAACAACCACAATCTTGGGTGCTAGCACCACCAAGGTAGTAGTACCCTTATTGATAGCCTGAGCTATATGGTTACTACCTTTAGCAACCCCTATCTCCACATGACTCCAATCATATCTCTAATTTTCAACCTCACTACCACCCTTCTAATTATTACCAACCATATTCTCCACATGAAATAAGGGATACCACCTCTTACCCTTATCCTCCTCCTACTCCTACACATGTTCCTCCTCCACCTGCATAGCTACTACCTACTCCACCTATGTAGGAAGAACGACTGCAACAAGGCAATGCTATGAGGGTTGTTAACTTACAACCGGTTGATCAATTAGATGGATCAAATACTTTTGACCTCATAGTCCACCTAAGCCCTCACATACATCCATGGTTGACAACCCTGCTCCTACATTTTTCTTTGTAACTAATACCTTTGAGTCCCCTTCAAATGAAAATCTGCCCAAGATCCATACAATCATGCTTACTCATACTATATCTAATTAGATCTGTGCTAGAAACCTTCCTAGGAAATTAGCTGATCTTGGAAGTCCTCTAATTTATTTGTAGATTTCTAGGAATGAACTATGCAAGGCTCTTCTCGATTTAGGTTCTAGTGTCAATTTAATTTCTCCTGAGATGTACATCACATGGAACTTGCCTCCTCTCAAGAAGAGCAACATAAGATTAGAATTAGTAGACCAGTCTATCACTGTTCCATTGGGACTAGTAGAAGACTTTGTGACCACTATCTATGAGTGATCTTATCTTACTAATTTCTTAGTGATCAAAGTGGAGAACTACAAAGGGGATTTCCCAAGCATCATGGGAAGGGCATGGCTAAGTATCATTGATGCAAGAATGGACATCAGAGATCTTTCCCTAGAAATATCTAAAGAAAATGCATTGGGAAAGATTGAGAAGAAGAGAGTTCCATGCATCGCATACAACGACACATGGTGCAATTGTGTGCAGAAACTCTAGGCTGTAAAGCAAGCATCCATCTCTGCATATAAGTAGTATGCACTAAAAGCAGAAATCCAAAGGTGTCTGTATGTAGTAGTCACAAAATAGGAGGGCACCTAATGGCTAACCACTAATTCTAAGAGTAGCACACTTTGCATGGAACCGATTGAGAGCCTAACATGCACATATGTCGTAGGCATGGATGAACTAGAGTAAGTTCATCACCAACTCTCTGATGATATAGACAATGATACCTACTGGGAAGAGTCAGAATTCCTAAAAATTTTAAGAAAGGGCCCATTGAGCTAAAAATGCTACAAGTCGGAATGGAATATATACTTTTGAAAAATGGGAAGCTAGTCATAATCAATGCAAATCTTGCTCTAGAGCAAAAAATGATGCTATTGAAGGTAGTTGAAAAATGGTTAGCATCTTTTGGTTGGTTATATTCTAAACTCATAGAGATTGATCTTAGGATATGCCACCATTGCATCTACACTGATCCAACCATGAAGCCAAAAAGACAACCACAAAGGTGATTGAATTCCAAAATAAAGTAGATCATCAGAGAGGAAATCAAGCAACTCCTTAAGGCGGGGTTCATTTATCCCATTGAAAATAGTGAGTGGGTTAGTCCACTCGTAATTGTGCCAAAGAAAAGAGGCAAATGGTGGGTCTACATTGATTTTAGGCTACTAAATATGGTAATATTTAAAGATCATTTTCCATTTCCATTTTTTGATCAGGTGCTCAACATAATATCTGGGCATTGCTACTATAGTTTTCTAAATGGCTATAGTGGCTATAACCAAATTTAAATTACACTAGAGGACCAAGAAAAGACAAGATTCATGAGTCCCCAGGGAACTTTTGCATATCGCAAGATGCCATTTGATTTATGCAATGCCCTTGCCACATTTTAGCACCTGGTTTTAAGCATTTTTCAACAGCTGATTGGTAGTGGTATGGAAGTCTTCATGGATGACTTCTCCACTTATTGAACTACATTTGAGAAGGCCCTAGACTACCTTGAGCAAGCTCTAAGATGATGTGTTGAAACTAACTTGCAGCTCAATTAGTAGAAAAGCCACTTAACTATCTAGGAGGGCATTGTATTGGGACATAGAATATCGCATATAGGAATTGAGGTAGACCCTGAGAAAATAAGGGTCATCAAAGGAATAACTTGCCAACCAAAAACTATCAAGGATGTTTGGCCATTCCTTGGACATACTGGCTACTATTGGTGATTCATAGAGAATTTCTCTAAGATCGCAAAACTATTAGTGGAGCTGATAAAGAAAGATGCTCCCTCTATCTAGACCACCAAATGTGAAAAAGCATTCTAATAGCTGAAAGAGAAACTTGTAAAAACTATAATTTTACAAGCACCTGACTGGTACAGGCCATTTTATATCATGATAGATGCATCAAATTATGCATTGGGAGCTATGTTGATGTAGTTAGATGACAAGAAACATCCATACTACATCCACTATGCTAGCCAAAGCATTGTGGACACACAAGTGAACTACATCACCACAAAAAAAAGAGTTGATGGTAGTGGTGTTTGCTCTAGAAAAGTTCAAGCATTATGTGCTTGGATACAAGGTGTTTATGCACATGGACCACAGTTCCATTTTCTTCCTAATGAACAAGACAATAGTGAGCCCTCATGTCATATAGTGGTTGGTGATCTTGCAGGAATTCGATCTTGGAATGGTAGATCAAAAGGGCACTGAGAATGTGGTCATTTATTACTTGCCTTGGTTGCATTGTGATGATAAGAGGAATGAGATCCATTATTTGATATGTTTCCTAATGAAATCCTCTTTGTTGGGGCTATAACTAAATAATTGCCTAATGAGGCTAATTGGTATGTTGGCATTCTCATCTATCTTCTCACTCAGGAGATGCCACAAGTGTTGGACCATTGGAAGAAATAGCAATTTCTTCACTAGGTAAAACACTTCATGCAAATCAATGGACATCTCTACAAGGTGTGTGTTGATGGTTTGGTTCATTGGTGTGTCCCTGATGCTGATCAATTGTGCATTCTCCAAAATGCTCATGAAGGTCCTTGTGGAGAACACTATGCTGGGAGATGCACAACCATTAAAATCTTGATGGTAGGGTACTATTGGCGAACACTCTTCAAGGATGCTCACCATTACATCTACTCTTATGAATGATTGCAACGAGATTGTAGTATGACTACTCGAATGGAGGAATCTCAACAATGGATTCAACCACTGGAACCCTTTGACATCTGGGGCATTGATTTCATGGGTCCCATCACAGCCATGTTAAATGGAAAGGTGCAGATCATAGTCGCTATTGACTATTGTACAAAATGGGTAGAAGCAACAACTATCAACAACTATACATCTTCTATTGCTACTCAGTTTTTTTAAAAAATGTTGTAAATAGGTTTGGTGTGCCACATGCATTAAATTTTGATAATGGAACTCACTTTATAGGCACTACCTTTTGGAAGCTCATGTAATGCTTAGGAGTTGAACATAAACTCATAACACCTTACCATCCCCAAGCTAATGGTCAAGTTGAGGTTACCAATTGGGAAATGACAAGAATATTAACAAGAATTGTTAGCAAGTATAGAAAATACTAGAGCACAAAACTTAACGCTGCCCTTTGGGCCTATTACTCAACATGGAAACTTCACATAGACTACTCTCCCTATGAGCTTGTGTACAAAAAATTATCAATACTTCCTATTCAATCCAAGCTCCATATACTTTGAATAGCTTGTGACCTCAACCTTGACTTGAGTCTAGCACAAAAAGAAAAACTAATAAATCTCAACCTGCTAGACAAAAACCGATTGGTAGCCCTATCATCTAATGAGTTATACAAGACCTACAACAAAAAGCGTCATGGCCTAAAAATCAAAAATGTTAAATTTCAACCAGGGGATGAGGTTCTCTATTGGAACCACACACACATACCTCAACGAACTAAGTTCCAAATGTTGTGGAAAGGACCTTACACCATTTACAAAAATTTTTGTTCTAGGGCCATGGTGATCTACAAACCTGAGAGCCCAAACAAGAAACAACTAGTCAACATTCAACAAATTAAACTTTTCCATGAGCATAAGCTAGCCAATACAACAAACGACTCATCAGATGGAAAACCATGCTCAATATTCTAGATCTCCTCCTTTCAACTTAGTTGTGGGGAAGATGGCCATCCATGCTAACCATATAAGTGGCTCCTCAGTTTTTCAACTTTTTATTTTACACATCTTTTTTACAACTTTTTTTTTACACATTCTTTATTTTACATCTTTTTTTTTCATGTTATTAATCTTTTCTAATTTTTTTTACACCATTGTTAGTATAATTACTATTTTTAAAATATTTTACACTTTCTTTTATATTTTATTTTATTTTATTTGGTGTGATTGTCTAACTTTTTATTAATAAGTGCTAGGTACATTGGTAATGAGTTGCTTGATGATGGTATGTACTACTTTAATTATTTGATTGTTGGTGTCTAGTTTCTAGCCTTGAATTTTGTTATGGATAATTAGGACATTGTTTCTTTTTCATGCAACATTCAATGAGTCCACAACATCCACCCATCCACAAACTCTATGGTTTTTCTTATTTTGGAAATGTGTAGTCCATTTTTCATTAACAAAAATTTAATACACTTGTACCTCTGGTAGTTTCCAAAATTGGGAATGATTCAAAGGTTTGAATAGGGTGTGGCTTCAAGGGGATTTGGTATTCTTTGTGTCTTTCTATTTGCCTAGGTGCATGTGTGTTTTCATGGATTTATTATTGTTCTATGTTGATCAATAAAAGGAAGTTGAATAAGTCCTTGCATGGTGTGGTTCTCATCAAAAAAGAAAACAATGATGAGAATTTAATGCACACCCCTTGGACAAAATAAATGCATGTGTCCTTGCATGGTGTGGTTCTCATTAGAAGAAAAAAATGATGAGAATTCAAAGCACATCCCTTGGACAAAATAAATGCATGTGCCTTTGCATGGTGTGGTTCCCATTTCAAAAATAATAATAATGAAAATTCAAAGCACATCCCTTAGACAAAATAAATGGGCTACAAGCACTAGTTATGGGACTAGTTCCCTCTAATTAAGGCCCTTCCTCACTTCCTACTACTTCTCTAATAAGGAACATTGGTTATGCTGTGGGAGCACTCTTGTGTCTCAAGGGATGAACTGATCTTAGAATGATGATGCAAAGTCACTGAATGTGGTTGGTTTTGGTCTAGACTAAGGATGAATCCTATCAAGTTATTTAACCATAAAATCCACAAGGGATTTCATGTGACCTTAATTAGGAACTCCATTCCACTCTCTCTCATCCATCTATGCTTTCCATGTCTCACCTCACTACTGATTTCATGTTCTAGTTCGATGTCCTGGTTTGATGTGTCGAAATTCTTAGCTAGTTTCTTTCAAGTTTTTGTACTTAATCTTTTGTAACCATTAATCATTCATAGAGCCCACAGACTCTATGGTTTGAAGTTATGCAAGGGCATAAAAGGCTTGTGCCTGCTTTGGGGAGGATCCACTTGCATATATTTTGGTTGTGTTAGTTAAGTTCTTTACCTTTAGACTCTCTTACAATTAAATTCTTTTTGTTTACCCCATCAATGATATCCAATTGTGCACATCTTCACAACATTTTTTATTGAATTTTCATTTCTATTGTTGTAAATTCTTACACCCTCTTCAAGTATTTCCTTGTGTTAAACTTTTTCAAAGTTAATGGATCACTTATCTATGTTACCCTATTTGTCAACCTTCCTACTAACACTACTAAAGGAATCAATCTACCACAATCACAACTTAGCTGAGTGTAACCACCAACGAGATAAGGCATTTAACACTTATGTGTTACACATTGCATACTAATTCATGATTCTATTGTGATTATAGTAGAAAGCATGGACTCGAAGTAGGATTACCTTCACCAAGGATGATGCAACAATACCACACAATGAGGACTATTCAGGATCATTGGATCTTCTCTCTCATTCTTCTACTACTAAGAGGTGTTGGATGTCAGTGTTATCTAGGGTGTTCCCTTCTCTTATCATGAACACCCAATTTTATAAAAAGTTGTATCTCTATACACTTGGGCACTCAAAGTCTATTATTCCATCTAAGTCAATTGTATGTTAGTTAATAATCCCACACTTACCTAATATATTTTGTAAGAAATTTATTCCTCCGCTTCTTCACTCGAGGATGATTTTTCATTCAATCATGGGGGCATGATGAAAATCATTTTTTTCTCATGCTCCAACATCATATATACAACGTCAAAGCTGCAACATCGGGTATCTGACGTCGAGGCCTTGATGCGATGTTGGGTATCTAAAGTTAGGGGGTATACTATGGCCTATAAATATAGTGCTTGGGCTTTTGATTTGGTAGTTATTTTTTAGTTTTTAGTTAAAATAGTGAATCTCTTATAGTTTATTTTCTCTAAAGTTAGAATATTTCCTAAGTGCTCGCAGAAGGAGTCTAAGTGTGTATGGTTCTTTGTTCGAACACTGATGTACCTAGGCATAGAAATATGATGGAAATAAAATGAACTCTTTTGAAAATCCTTGTAGCACTAAGAATAGATTAACATTTCTTTTAATCCACTTTACTTTCATGCACTTTACTTTAATGCATTTGAATTAAGAAATTACTTTCTAGTAGTTAATGAACACAAGCACTAGCACTTCCAACATACATATAGTACTTGATAACCTAACAATGTTTAATGTTTGGGAGCCCAATAGTACTATATGTGTTCAAGATGTGTCTAGGAAAGTGGGATGATTACTATGTTAGGCTAGATAGGCAGTAAATAAATTAGATTTTAAATTACTCCAATTTTCATTCTTATTGTCGGTGAATACATTTATAAAACATAAAACAATAAAAATCATGTACCTCAATTATACTTAAACCATACCTTTGAGCCTCATAAGTGTAGTTGGGAAGACAACGAATGTTCTCAACATCCATTTCACTTCCTAGAAGAACTAGTGTACTAGAGAACTATAGGTCCATGAAATTCGACTAGATCACAAATAAACACCTTAGTGATTTGTATGGTTGGGTGTAGGGGTATCTCGCTGTTCATCATTCATGTAATTCTTTACCTAGTGTAGAAATTGTTACATCCTATGCTTGTTCCATTTATAAGGAACCCTTTTCTCTTATAGGTTAGTGAGGTAATCAACAAACCATTGAGTAGTTGTTGAATAAGAGATTGTAGTAGCATTAAGAAATAAAGACTCGTAAAAAATTGATCTAATAAGGGTTTTTCATCATCCTTGTTATTCCATATTAATTAAGATAAATGATATACTACAATGTTCTTAGTTTCCTTATCAATCATCATAATATTAAACTCATGTAGGATTATTAGCCATCAAATGGGGATCATTATTTATTTATTTATGATTAACCAAACCATGTAATTTATGAGGAAAATTCCTACTATGTAGAATAGGAATCAATCTAGGAAAAGATACCTTCATTTGAGTTAGAGATAATCTCATAGATATCTACTGTTGTCTAATATAAGACTATCTTGAGGAGCATGCCACTAGAATCTAATTTCATTTCATTTTTAGAGTGTGATCCTTAGAATGTGTAAGAGTAACTACAAAATTCTTTTTTTTAGCTAGCCCTATCAACCTATGAAGAGTAAAAACTTGATGAGATCCATCTATTTTAAAGAAATCACAAAGAAAATTCCATTATAAAAATTAAAGATAACACCAAATGCTACTTGATTTATGTGATTGCAAAAGCATTTTAAATCCTAAAAGTTATGGTCAAAGTTACTAAAGTGTCCACCTACTTAGATGTAGACATTAATACTAAATGGATACATTAGGCATACAATGTGAACTATAAGAGTTTAACTTCTTGATTCTAGTAGAAAAGATATATTTTAAAATTAAAAATTATCATGTCAATCCAATAGTTAGTTTAAACAAGATCATATCCTTCTCTACTAAGGCATGTGTAGTTCTCAATGGGTACTTTCTAGTTAATCTACCTCTTCTCCTTTGTATAGATGTTAAAAGATAGTTCAAGAAGAATGAACCTAATAGAAATATCCTTTCCTTTTCATGTCTCATTAAAAAGATTTATAAAAAGGACAGGATTGTTTGTTATACTAGCGATACCATTCACAAAGCTTCTATGATGTCCTAGACTGAGATTATAAAAACTATCTTGGTTAAGAAAATCCAAGAGAAGATTCCATCATCCAATATTGAGGCTATGATAGCTAGCACCTTGATAATAATCATAACATCCACACTAGCATCCACTTTGCTAGCTAGATTTTTTCTTAATATAATACAACCAAAATCTAGTAGATAGTATCTTAATTGCTAGATGTAGGTAATCAACACATAATGAAGGATTGCATCAATCATGCGGCGTAGCTACCTAGTTAGTGCTTTTTCCTACTAGGTGAGTAGAGCTTGCTCTATACTTATAGTCTTTTCCCCCTTTGTGAAGTCACTAATAGATAACTTGTGAGTGTCACAAGTTGCTTCTCAAGAGATCCTTGATCCTAATATAGTTATCAATGAATGGCAAATCCTCATGAATGTTCCTAAGAAATATACAATGAAAAAGATGAATACAAATGAAAATAATAATAATACTATCAAAAAAAGGATGAAAAAATATGAAGTTTATAATAATAGTATAAATAGAATGTGAATCAAATTGTTCTTTGATATATTAAAATAGCATTAGAATTTTTCAAAAAGATTCATTAGTCAAACAACTTAAAGACTTTTAATTATTTATAATATTTTTATACATATACAACTTATATACTATTGAGGCCAACCTCACCCATGCTAGGCATAGGGACTTGTTTGAACAAGTTTAATATCACAAAAAATCATAAGTCGTACAGTATTGACATGTCAAGCCCTCATGGTCTAAATTAAATGTACTTTCATGGGCTTGAATAACCCATAAATTGTAAAATGCAATGTACCTAGTCAAAAAATGCAACTATCCAACACATATCCAACTCATGCACAACTATCCAACATAGATACATTGAACCTAGTCAAAGAATGCAACTATCCAACACACGTCCAACTTGTGCCAACTATCCATGGGTTACATGTCGCTAGATCTACTTTCCTCTCATCTCACAGCCATTGATTCCATTCTTGAATTTCGTGCCCAAGTCCAGTCCAACCCTATAAATACCCTGTCAATTCACATAAATAGAGGAGGGGCTAGAGAGTCTATGGCAACCATTTTTTGTTCTGCTGGCAGGCAACACCAACAGTGGAGGTGTTTTCGGCAGTCTTCTCTCTTCTACTGGCAGGTGGCAGAACACGGTAGGAGCGTGAAATGCGCGGTGAACATCAACAGTAGTTGCAGGAAGATTGCAAATGATAGTGTGTTTGCCCTGCAGTAGTAATTTTTGAACGACGATTTTCTATTTTCTCAGATAGAAACAAATACGTTTTCTTTTCTTTTCTTTTTCTTTTCTGCCCACGCGGTAGAGACCAACGCCCTCTTTCTGCCTATAAATAGAAACCTGGCAGAGACAAGTTGTATGCACATCGTTTTGTTCTTTATTTATTTGCTTTCAAACAACAGGATAGATTTTTCTCTCTACCATCTCCAAGCACAGAAGCAGCCGCAGTGGCAAATAACTTTTACAGTTTTCAATATTATTATTTGCATTTTATTTTGAATTATTTATTGTACTCTTTTAAATTGCACAAATTATTTAACTTTTTAATATTCTTATTAATTTTAAAGATTTTAATATTTTGTTTAAAATATTGTTATTATTGTTTTATCACATAGCCCTTTCCAGCTGAGACTATTCCCGGGTTTCTGTACCCATACGGGAGGCACCCTAGGCGATAGTCTCCTAAAACAAGTTTTCACAGGTGTTGGCGGCGTGTCCAAAATTTACGCATCAACACCTTTTTGGAGCTAGAAGGAGGGCAATTTCTCAACCTTTCTTTATTTTCCTTTTATGTTTCTTTTTTTCAAAAAAACATTATCATTTTTTATTACTATCTATTTTTGTTTTTGCCTTCCTATTTTTAGTTTTATTGCTCTATTTTAGTTTCACTTTCAAATCTCCAAATTTATATTTTAGCAATCCTTTTGTTAATTTGTTTTCTGAAATTTAATTGAGGCTATTTAAATCATTTTACTTTCAATTTACTTTTCTAAAATTTTGTAATTTCAACTTTACTTTAAAAAGAAAATAAAAATATAGCATTCAAATGTTTTTTCCATTTTTTTAATTTTCACAGTTTATTAGCATTTTACATTTCCTGTTATTTTTCATTTTATGAGTGACTTTTTTTATGAAATATCTCAACAAAGAACTCATACTCCTACCCCTAGTCAACCAGCTACTCGTCAATTTACTTTGAGAAAACAACGAGCTTCACTTTTTCCAAGTTTAATTCCTAAAAAACCTCAGACTAAGATGACATCCCATCAACCCCCGGCTCCCTTAGTAAGAAACCCTTGTAACTTTTATAATTACCATGACATACCAAAATCCATTCAAAACATAAACTTGTTCTTTGATCCTACAACCCCTACGAATGATGCCCACCAACACATACAATGTTTTAAAACCTTATTAGGGATTCACAACATTATACATAATGATGTGGCATGTAGGGTGTTTGTAACAAAATTTAGGACTAAAGCAACCCAATGGTTCTTAATGCTTCCTGATGCCTCTATTAACACATGGCAAGAATTCAAAAACAAGTTTTTGAATCAATTTGACAAATTTACTAGTCATGCTATCGCATCAAGCAACTTTACCAGCCTAAGAAAGCTACCTCGGGAAAATGTTAGGGATTATAACCTTAGATTCCTTCATCAACTGGCCTATGTGCCAAATGAGATGCGACCACAACCAGATGGTATCCTCAACTTCTATCTCTCTACCATTGATTCATTCTTCGCTTATGCTATCAAATCTGATCCCAACATAACGAAAATACAAGGTGTAATGTCAAAAGGTGTGGAATTAGAGAAAATAACCCTTATGAACAGCATCCAAACCCAATTTGAGATGATGAGTGTTAGTAACCCTATGCAATCAGACCCACTCCTACCAACTTTTCAAACATCTAATGTCATGCCTCAAGCTGTTTCTCCCTTTCAATCAACTCAACCTTTAAGTAATTACTCACAAGGCCCCATGTCCTCTTTATTCTTACCATCCAACACTGGTTTGAATGATGACCAATCAAAAACCTTGATTCAATCCATTATTAACCCAAACGGGACATCAAATTTTGTTGAACCACTAACCGAAACCCAAGATCAGATGACCCAAATACTCATTTCACTACAAAAACTATCCAATGAAGTGGTCGAGCTAAAGAGAAATAATAATAAAGGCCCTATACAACCAGAAAAACCAAGTGTATCAATCAGCGATGATTATTGTCATCTTCATAATACGAGGCAACATTCCGAAAAGACTTGTCCTCAATTCATGACATTGTATGGTGACAATACCCAAGGGCAACAAAATGGGAAAATCCCTATCATGGTCCTTAATGTACCTCATGAGATAGGAAATGAAGAGGTTTCCTCATTAGAACAAGTTATGGTAGGCGACCCTAACCCACACAACACTCGCTACCACAAAATTAGTGACATTATGAATGCTACACAACAACAAACTAGGAACAATTCCTATACACCTCCAAATAGAAGAGTTCCTATTCAAAACAATGCAAACAACCAATCCGAGTCATCCCAAGTAATTGCCCCACAACGACCAAACCCCCCTTATATACTTAGAAGAGTTCCATCTCAACAAGAAGCCAAAGATGAACATAAGAATTATGATTTGGTTGAGGACTTAAAAAGAGTTAAAGCCAACATTTCTATGTATGACCTCCTACACTTTAACAAAATAAAAGAAGTGATTTGGGATATGGTTCATATACCCGTAGCCCAAAGAGAAAAATCCCCAATTCCCAAAAGGCAAGTTCACTTTGCAGAAAGTCCTAACACGTTACCAGTACAAAACATGGATAATTCTATGTCTAGCAAAAAGGATCATCCCCCTTTCCTAACCACTTTGATTATTTTAGGAAAGAATGTCCATAACTGTTTAATGGATTCAGGTGCAACTGTTAGTGTTATGCCTCTTGACATTTGTAACACCTTAGGAGCACAAATGATACCACAAACTAAAAGTGTAATTCAACTTGATGGATCTAGCGTACCTGTAGTAGGGTTATTAAAAGGAATAAAAGTACAACTTAAGAAATACCCTACATTTACATGTTATACGGACATCCTAGTAGTTGACATGAAACCCACATATGGTGTGCTCTTATCAAGGACTTTTGGAGCTAAGTTTGGGGGCTTCTTTAGGTCAGATTTCTCGGAATTATTGATCCCTATCAAAGGAAAATCTGAATACATGACTATACCCCAAGAACCCTTCTACAAACAAGTAGTAACAACCTTGGATCAACAAAATCAATCTTTGGAAGATCAAAATGCTAATCTTTATGTTGGGGTTATTGAGGTTGAGTGTAGTGAACATGTTGAAAATGACTGTGTGAGTGGAACTACAAAAAATCCTATCCCTTATGTAGATCCCATCCATTCCTATCAAAGTTCTAGAGAAGGTGAAGAAAACTATGGAGACACCTTGCCTTATCAACAACACAATGAATTTTTTCTAAGTGATCCACCACCTTTAGGGGAAGACGAAGATATAAATAAGACCTTACCTCTTAAAAAAGTTGAAGGTGTGCTAAATTTTAACAATGCATTGCATCCATGGAACATTCTCCTAGAAAAGCTATATCTGATGACCCACCAAAACCTAGACCTATCATTGAAACTTATATTAAAGAAAAAATTTATAGAAAATGATCAAGAAAGATAAGTGTAGGTCTTGATTTTCATAATCTTAAGTATCAACAAATTGTCAAGAGATGGTTTGCTAAAAAATATCCAACTAAAAATTTTCAAGTAGGTGATCTAGTCCTTAAGAGGGATAGAGCGTCTGGTCAAACTGGCCCTCAAACTAAGTTTTCACCTATGTGGTCAGGTCCATTCCAAATTGTAGACATCACTACCCCAAATGTGTTTAAGATTGTTGATTTACAAGGATATAGGTTGAATCGAAATTTTAATGCATTTCGTTTGAAACATTTCTACTCAGGTACCCCATGTGGACATCTGGTAGATTCTTAGTTGCATGTTTTCTTCCCATTTTTTTCGTTGCATTTCATTGCATTTTCATATTTAGCTTGCATTTCCATCATTTCTTTCTTAGCATATTGTTTTGATTATTATGTTCTTCATATGATTTTAATAATCATTGCTCATTTGAGTTACTTGATATTGGGTCATCTTAACACCATTGAAAAATAATGTAGGTATAATATAATTTACTATTACTATAATATAATGCTATAAAATCTGCTTTATATTTTATAAATACTATAAATCTTTCCAATTGATTCCAAGGTTTTAGTTTATTTGTTATGTTAGATTATGGAGCATTTGACTTATACAAGCTTATCATGTCATCATCATGATCATGTGAGTGTAGGATATGTGATGTTGGAGAGTGGTTAGTCATAATTACTAGGTGACCTTAGAAAATTCTATCCTTTCCTCTCATAAGCCCAAGCCCTAAGGTATGATGATCCATGGCTATCTTGTGAACAACGGGGAGAAGTGTGTTCATTTCTACTTGAGAACCCTTAGCCACCCAGGAGACCTGCTATGATGCAACCAATCAAAGGCACATACACGAGGGTTGAACTGCACCATGGGCAAAGTTTCCAAAAGGACCATGCTCTTTGGCAATGTAGCTAATCGTCCAGACTCGTGTTGGAATTCCTACCTTAAGAATGAAGTACACCATGAGCAAAGTTTCCTTAAAAAAAACAAAACAAAAATGAGAACCATGTTCATTGGCAGTGTAATAAGTTCTTGAGCATGATGGGGTCCGGTAGCAATATTCACCCTAACCTCTGTTTCCTCTTTTAAATTTAAGTTCCCAAAAAAGAAAAAAAACCAAGGAAAAATCTAAAAGTTGTGACTTAGTATGATCTAACATGAGTTTTAGCTCATTCTCCTCATTAAGNAGATTTTAATGGTTGTTTGGATGGCCTATGTCGGTGTCTCTTTCGATTATTTGGTTATTTTGATCATGTTTAGAACATTATAGTTTACTTTCAAGTTTGCATTTCTTTTTTCATGTTGTTTTTTTTTCCCATCTGTTGCATTTTCATTCAAAATTTTGTAGTTCTTGCACTTGCATGCAATCTATCGTTAGGGGGCTAAGTGTTGAGGCCAACCTCACCCATGCTAGGCATAGGGCCTTGTTTGAACAAGTTTAATATCACAAAAAATAAAAAGTTGTATAGTATTGACATGTCAAGCCCTCATGGTCTAAATTAAATGTACTTTCATGGGCTTGAATAACCCATAAATTGTAAAATGCAATGTACCTGGTCAAAGAGTGCAACTATCCAACACACATCCAACTCATGCACAACTATCCAACATAGATACATTGAACCTGGTCAAAGAATGCAACTATCCAACACACATCCAACTCGTGCACAACTATCTAACACAAATACATTGAACCTAGTCAAAGAATGCAACTATCCAACACACATCCAACTCATGTCAACTATCCATGGGACACAAGTCGCTAGATCTACTTTCCTCTCATCTCACAGCCGTTGATTCCATTCTTGAATTTCGTGCTCGAGCTCGGTCCAACCCTATAAATACCTTGTCAATTCACATAAATGGAGGAGGGGCAAGAGAGTTTGTGGCAACCATTTTCTGTTCTGTTGGTAGGCAACACCGACAACAGAGGTGTTTTCGGTAGTCTTCTCTCTTCTACCGGTAGGCAGCAGAACATGGCAGGAGCGTGAAACGCACGATGAACATCAATAGCAGTTGCAGGAAGATTGCAGATGACAGTGTGCTTGCCCTATAGTAGAAATTTTTGAACGACGATTTTTTGTTTTCTCAGACAGAAACAGACATATTTTCTTTTCTGCCCACACGGCAGAGACCAACGCCCTCTTTCTGCCTATAAACAGAAACCTGGCAGAGACAGTTTGTATGCACATCATTTTTTTCTTTATTTATTTGCTTTCAAACAATAGGACATATTTTTCTCTCTGCCATCTCCAAGTGTAGAAGCAGCTGCGGTGGCAGATAACTTTTACAGTTTTCAATATTATTATTTGCATTTTATTTTGAATTATTTATTGTACTCTTTTAAATTGCAAAAATTATTTAACTTTTTAATATTCTTATTAAATTTAAAGCTTTTAATATTTTGTTTAAAATATTGTTATTATTGTTTTGTCACATAGCCCTTTCCAGCTGAGACTATTCCTGGGTTTCCGTACCCATACGGGAGGCGCCCTAGGCGATAGTCTCCTAAAACGAGTTGTCACAAGTGTTGGCGGCGTGTCCAAAATTTACGCATCAACATATACTCAATAAGATTCCATCAAGAAAAAATGCAATTATAATAAAGGATGAAGTATGTAATGAAGATAACTATGATTGCTATAATTTAATGTATTATTTAAAATATATAAATTATTATTAATGCATAGGATTTTTATGGAATAAACAATTATAGATTTTCACTCAAGATTGGAAAGAAATTTTTATTGCATACTATGATCTCATTCCTCAAGCATAAGTATTCGAAATTACAATTTGTTGAAATGTGTTTCATGATTTATGTGTAGTAGTACTACATGTAAGCTCACACTAAAGATAAAGTATTTCAAAAATGATGATGATATAAAAGCTCATTTTGTGAAATTGATGATGGTAAAACTCATTAAGTTTTTTTATCATTAATGCTTAATTTGGTATGTTTTTATTGGTCTTCATAGTAAAGTTATAAAAATAAATAAAAACTTGAAAATCATATAATAAAGTAACATGGAAGCTTGAGCCATGCAAAAGATCATTATCACTTTTTTGGTAAGTTTTATTCATAAGAATTAAGTACTTCTTAATAAATCATAAATTCACATCCATAATTAAAGAAAGAAATTAAGGAATTCAAATATCTAAATTCTATCCATCATTGATACAATCTAAATATTATGCATAACTAATGAAAAGCCACAATGTAAAAAACCTAGTAAAACAAGAACTATAAAGACTTGGTATATATTTTTTGTAAATTTATAAATTATAAAAATATTGATTAATACCATTATCATTTAATAAAGACATCATAGGAAGCTTGTGAAATTGTAGAACATAGATGTCCATTTCTTTCAATGTCTTCATATTTTAGCATACTAAATATTATTTATGCATACCATGTATTATTTGAGAAATTGATTTTTCAATGCATATCTATGCATTGTGTTATAATAAGTCTAGGTTAATTATTGGAGAAAAACATATCCNTTGGGCGCGATGGTGGTGTTGGTTTGGGTGGTGGGGTGGGGAGGGGAGGATGAGGTGGAGGGCTTGGTTTAATTTAGGACCATTTAAAAAATCAACTAATTAGAAAATAGCAAAAATTTCCAAAACTAAGAAAAATTAGATTAATAAAATAATAACTATAATAGAAACAAAAATAAATAAAGCTTTTATGATGGTTCAACTGTTAGAATGGCTAGATTATTCATTGTAAAACTTTCCTTAAATCCTTATGGGTATAGCTATTTTATTATAATTAAAAAAATAAAAGTACAAGGTTTCTATTACAAACTTCGATTGAGAATTACTAAGAGATCAAAGTCATAGGCTTTAACATATAAAGGCCAAAGGAAAGTAAATCACAATTATACCTATCTTACATTAGACATAAATGATGTACAAAAGAATATAGATGTAGTGAGATTTTACAAAGGAGAGAACAAATAAGAAGAAGGAAGAAAAAATTTCAAAGCTAGAATAGAGTTCAAAATAAAAATTAGAAAATTACAATGAATGAGCTCAAAGTTATTGCCATGTTCAAAGTTATTGTAGATTTATTAAAGAGATGGAGTTAAGAAGAAGAAGCTATATGCAATTCATACAAGCTTCCATTATCACTTTAGGTCATGTGATGAAGAGAACATTAAAGTTTAGTAGATGATGAATTAATCCATCATTTCAATTTGTATGTGAAAGGATCTATATTTCTCACACTTAATTTGTCTAAAACATAATTTCTTTTTTCTTTCATTTTATTTAATACTATAATATACTCAATCACATATAAAAGGCTCAACTAGCTATAAGTTACATAGGATCATAGCTTCTCTTTTAGCTCTACACCCCATAGGTGCATATGCTTCCTTCCATCACAAAAGATAAATTTTTTTTTTATATAGCATGGGCCTTTGAACTAGTAACCTTAACCAAGCTATTCATAAGAGCTTTTTGTTTACCTATGAGCTTTATCTTTAAAATATAAGCTTAGACATAGATGCTATAAGAATGAAATATTTTTTAATTCTTGAGGTCCCAAAAAATAAATATTAAAAAAACTTATTAAAAGGACACTTTTATCTTGTAATTTTTAGTTGAGAAATTTCTAATAACATTCCTTGCAACTAAAATAAACTCTTATACATCTCTTTTTAATTTTCTAGGTTTAAAATAATCACAAGCTTTTATTATCTCTCATGGCCTACTTGCCTACTTGTAGTTAATTATAAAGAGCTTTTCTTCTTTTACAATTCATTGCCATAAATGATGAGCTTTTAAGGCCAAGAAATGTTATGTAAAAGATTCTTATTTAAATGAAACTAAGCTGATCTTTTTATTTTCTACCATTGCTACCATGTAGCACTTCTAACCAACAATAAGAAAAAAGCAAATCGAAATTTTTGGAAAAATCAAAGAGGACCATTAACATAGTAAAGGATAAACTATTAACATAATATGAACCACACATGATAAATACATGATAAATGATCATGGAATGAAATTCTATTAATTTTCATCATAATAAATACATGTGGTTGCTTGAACAACAAGCCAGCTATTTCTAAATTAATTTGTAGATATCTCATGATTCCTTCAAATTTTCTTTAGCTCTTATAAAATTACCTTAAGTTCCTTTCCAAAACTTCCTTGGATCTTTTCAAAGTCATTATCAAGATTTTTAATTATTGCTAATATTTAACAATCCATTTTCAATGGATATTCTAGCTTTTTCTAATTATTAATATTGCCATCTACATTTTAATATTTAATAAAAGTATCATTGACATTGTTATTTCCTAACAGTCATCCCCCAATGCTAACATGATGAGCAAACTTAAGAATACACCTCTTGACTTAAATTTTTTCCTTCTCAATATGTGCACTATTTAATTTCATGGTACATGCAAGTAAGATTATAATATGTATGTTGCCATAGGTAAACTATATTTGTGGCTACTAATAACTTGTAGAAAACATAACTTATAATTTCAAAATCATCATAAAAAAATCTCCATCTTATGACACATGCTTAAACCTACATGATGACCAGTGAGGTACCCCTATGCCCAACCATATGAATCACAAGCATTCACACACAATCTAGTCAAACTCTGTAGACCTTAAGTTCTTAAGTGTACTAGTTTCAAGGAAGTGAAATCTAATTGAAACAATCATTGTCTTCTTAGTTACACTTATGAGGTATAAATATATGATTAAGTGCAACTGAGGTATGTAATTTTTGTCATTTTATATTTTATAAGTTTAATTGCCTATAACCAAAATGAGAGGTAGAGTAATTTAATATCTAATTTGTCTACTATCTAACTAGCCTAACATAAGTACTTGTTCCCACTCTCCAAACACATCTTGAATGCATGTAGCACTATTGGGTTACCAAACATTAAGCATTTCTAGATCACCAAGTGCTACATGTATGATCGAAGTGGTCATGCTTGTGTTCATTAACAACTAAAAATTAATATAATTAAAATGCATTAAAGTAAAGTGCATGAATATCAAATGCATTAAAGGAAACATTAATCTATTCTCAATTTTGCAAGGATTATCAAAAGGATTCATTTTTATCCCCATCACATTGCTATGCTTAGGTACACCAGTGCTCGAACAAAGATCCATATACACTTAGACTACTACTATGGGCACTCAAAAAATATTTTTACTCTAGAGAAAATAGACTACAAGAGCTTCTCTATGCTGTAATAAAAACTATATAAAAATTGGGAGCCCAAATGCTATATTTATAGGTTGGCATATACCCTATGATATCGGATATTTGACATCGCGTCTTAAGCTTCAACATCAAGTATTTAATATCAAGGCTTCGATATTGGATATTTGATATTAGAGACAGTCAAAACATGATTCATCATACCCCCATGATTGAATGAAAACTCATCCTCGAGTGAAGAAAAGGAGGAACAAGTTCCTTACAAAATATTGAAAAGGTATGGGATTATTGATTGATATACAAACTGACTCAGATGCAACAAAGAGAATCCTTAGTGCTTGAGTGTACGAATTACAATATTTTACAAAATTGGGTGTTCATGACAAGAGAAGAGAACACACTTGACAAGACTGACATCCAACTCTTCTGGTAGCTGAAGATAAGGGAGAAGATTCAACAATCATAAATAGTCCTCGTCACATGGTACTTCTGTATCATCCTTGGTGAAGATAGTCCTACTTCCAGTCCATGCTTCCCATTGCAATCACAACAAAATCATAGATTAGTGTGCAATGTGTAACATATAGCTTTGATGTACCTTGTCTTGTTGGTGGTTACACTTGGCTAGGTTGTGATTATGGTGAATGTATTTAGTTAATAGTGTTAGTGGACAAGTTGATAAATAGGGTAAAAATGGACAAGTAGTCCATTAAATTTGAAAAATTTCAAATGTGAGGAAATGCTTGAAGAGGGTTTAAGAATTTACAACAGTAACTATAAAAGGTTTCACTTAAAAATGTTGTGAAGATGCACATAATTGGATATCATTGATGAGGTAAACAAAAGGATTTGATTGTAAGAGTGTCTAAGGATAAAGAATTTAATGGACCCAACCAAAAGATATGCAAGGGGGTCCTCCCCAAAGTAAGCACAGGCCTTTTATTTCCCTTGCATAACTTGAAACTAAATATTCCATGGGCTCCATGGATAATTAATGATTATGAAAAGTTAAATACAAAACCCTAGAAGAAACTACCTAATAATTTTGATAAATCAAACCAAGACATCAAACAAGAACATGAAACTAGTAGTGAGGTGAGACATGGAAAGCATAGGTGGAAGAAAGAAAAAGTGGAATGAAGTTCCTAATAAAGGCCACATGAAGTCCCTTGTGAGTTTTATGGTTAAATGACTTGATAAGATTTATCCTTAGTCTAAATCAAAACCAACCATGCTCAGTGACTTCGCATTGTCATTCTAAGAGCAATCCACCTCCCTAAGACACAAGAGTGCTTTCATAGAACAACCATCGTTCCTTATTAGAGAAGAAAAGAAAAGTAGGAAGTGAGGAAGGGCCTTAGTTAAAGAGGACTGTTAAACATGGGTAACATGTCTTTCTAGTCCCATAACCAGTGCTTGTAACCTGTTTATTTTGTCTAAGGGATGTGTTTTGAATTCTTATTATTTTTATTTTTTTTATTTTGTTTTATTTTTTTATGAGAACCACACCATGAAAAGACTTATTCAACTTCCTTTTATAGGTCGACATGGAATGGTAAAAAATCCATGAAAACACACATGCACCTAAGCAAGTAGAAAGGCACAAAGAATATCGAATTCCTTTGAAATCACACCCTATTCAAACCTTTGAATCCTTTTCAAATTTAGAAACTACCAAATTCACAAATTTGTTATATTTTTATTAATGAAAAAGGGATTGCACATTTCCAGAACAAGGAAAACCATAGAGTTTGTGGATGGATGGATGTTGTGGACTCATTGCTGGTTGCATGAAAAAGAAATCATGTCTCAATTATCTACAACAAAATTCAAAGCTAGAATCTAGACACCAACAATCAAATAACTAAGTAGTACATACCACCATCAAGAAATGAATTACCATTGTGCTTGGAAATTATTAACAAAAAGTTAGAAAATCACACCAGAATAAAACAAACTATAAAAGAAAGCATAAAATATTCAAAAAATAGCAAATGTACTAATAATTTTGTAAAAAAAATTAGAAAAGATTAATAACATGAAAATAAAAAGATGTAAAATAAAGAATGTGTAAAACAAAAAGTTATAAAATAAAAAGGATGAAAAAATGAGGAGCCACTTATATAGTTAACATGGATGGCCATATCTCCTACGGCTGAGTTGAAAGGAGGAGATCTAAAATATTGAGCATGGTTGTCAATCCAATGAGGTGTGTGTTGTATTAGCTAGCTTAGGCTCATGAAAAGGTTTGACTTCTTGTATGTTGTCCAGTTGCTTTTTGTCTGGGCTTTTAGGTTTATAGATCATCATGGCCCCAAAAGGAAAAGTTTCGTAAATGATATAAGGTCCTTTCCACAACATCTGAAACTTGGTTCATTGAGGTATGTGTGTGGGGTTCCAGTAGAGAACCTTATCTCCTGGTTGAACTTTGAGTTTCCTAATTTTAAGTTCATGGTGCTTTTTGTTGAATGCCTTGTGCAACTCATTAGATGATAGGGCCACCAGTTGGTTTTTGTCTAGCAAGTTGAGATTCATTAATATATCTTTTTATGCTAGACTCAAGTCAAGGTTGAGGTCATAGACTGTTGAAAGTGTACAAAGCTTAGACTGAATAGGAAGTGTTGGTAATTTTCTATACACAAGCTCATAGGGAGAGTAGCCTATAGGAAGTTTCCATGTTGAGCTATAATCCCAAAGGGCATTGTTGATTTTTGTTCTCCAGTCTTTTCTATATTTGCTAATAGTTCTTGTTAGAATCTTTGTAATTTCCCTATTGGTAACCTCATCTTGACCATTGACTTTGGGGTGGTAGGGTGTTGTGAGTTTATGTTCAACCCCCAAGCGTTGCATGAGCTTTTGAAAGGTAGTTCTTGTAAAGTGAGTTCCATTATCAAAAATTAATGCATGTGGCATACCAAACCTACTTACAACATTTTTTTGTACAAATTAAGTAGCAGTAGAAGATGTACAGTCAATGAAAATTGCTGGTTCTAACAATTTCATACAATAGTCAACAATGACTATGATGTACACCTTTTCATTTGACATGAGTGTGATGGGACCCATGAAATCAATTCCCTAGATGTTAAAGGGTTTTAGTGATTCAATCCATTGTTGAGGTTCCTCCATTCAAGCATTCATTCCAGCATCTCATTGGTAGCGTTCACAATAGTGGACATATTGATGAGCATCCCTAAAAATTGTTGGCCAGTAGTACCCTACCATCAAGATTTTAATGGTCATGCATCCCCCAACATAGTGGCCCCCACAAGGACCTTCATGAGCATCTTGGAGAACATGTAGTTGATTAGCATCAAGGACACACTAATGAATTAGGCCATCAACGCACACCTTGTAGAGGTGGCCATTGATCTCCATGAAGCATTTCACCTAGTGAAGAAACTATTTTTTCTTCCAGTGGTCTAACCCTTGTGGCATCTCTTGGATGAGAAGATAGGTGAGAATGTTACCATGCCATTTAGGGTCATTAGGTAATTGTTTAGTTATAGCCCTAGCAAAGAGAAGTTCATTAGGAAACATATCATATGGTGTTTTTTCCTCCTCTTTGTTGTCCCATCATAATCGAGACAAGTGATTAGCAACCACATTCTCAGTGCCCTTTCAATCTACCATCGTAAGATCAAATTCTTGTAAGATCACTAGCCATTGTATGATACAAGGGCTCATTGTTGGCTTGTTCATTATGAAGTGGATGGCATTGTGGTCTATGTGCACAAACACTTTGTATCCAAGAACACAGTGCCTAAACTTTTCTACAGCAGACACCACTATCATCAGTTCTTTTTCTGTAGTGGTGTAGTTCAGTTGTGCACCCATAATTCTTTGGCTAGTGTAATGGATGTAATATAGATGTTTCTTGTCATCTATCTATGTAAGCATAGCTCCCTAGGCATAATTTGATGCATCCATAATAACATGAAATTCTCTAGACTAATCAGGTGCTTATAGAATTAGATTTTCTACAAGTTTCTCTTTCAAATATTTGAATTCTTATTCACATTCCATGATCCAAATAAATGGAGCATCTTTCTTTGTTGGCTTCCCTAAAAATTTTGCAATTTACAGAAATTTTATATGAATCACTAGTAGTAGCCAATGTGTCGAAGGAATGACTGAACATCTTTGATAGTTTTTGTTTGATGGGTTATTCCTTGGATGACCCTTATTTTTTTAGGGTCTACCTCAATTCTTTCTTGTAACATTTGATGCCCCAATACAATGCCTTCCTAGACTATGAGATGACTCTTTTACCAATTGTGTTGTATATTTTTTTCAACACATCATTTTAGTACTTTCTCAAGGTAGTCCAAGGCTTGCTCAAATGTAGCTCCATAAGTAGAGAAGCCATCCATGAGGACTTCCACACCGCTACCAATCTACTATTGAAAATTCTTAGGAACAAGCATTGGAAAGTAGTAGAGGCATTGCACAAACCAAAAGGCATCTTGCAATATGCAAAAGTTCCCTAGGGACTTGTGAATGTTATTTTGGATTAGTCCTTTGACATGATCTGGATTTGATTATACCGATTATAACTATCCAAAAAGCTATAGTAGGAATGCCCAGATATTGTGTCTAACACCTTATCTATGAATGAAAATGGAAAGTGGTCCTTGAATGTTGCCATATTCAGTAGCCAAAAGTCAATGCAGACCTACCACTTATCATCTTTCTTTGGTACAATCACGAGTGGACTAACCCACTCATTATCTACAATGGGATAAATGAATCCTCCTTTGAGGAGTTTTTCAATTTCCTCATTGATGATCTACTTTAGTTTGGGATTCAATCATATTTATGGCTATCTCTTTGGCTTCATGGCCAAATCTGTGTAAATACGATGCTGACATATCCTAGGATCAATCCTTGTGAGTTTAGGATATGACTAGGTAAAGGCTATTGACCATTTTTCAACCATGTTTAACAAAATATTTTTATGTTTTGGAGCATGATTTGCATTGATTATGACCAACTTTCCATTCTTCAAAAACACATATTTCATGCTAATTAGTAGAGTTTCTAGTTTTAGGGACTCTTGCTTGAAATTTTTAGGAATTTCTAGCTCTCCCCAGTAGGTATCATCATTTCCATCATCAGAGAGTTGGTGATGAAATTGCTCTAGTTCATCCATGCCTACAACATATGCACATGTGAGGCTCTTAGTAGATTCCATGCAAAGTGTGCTACTCTTAGAAATAGAGGTTAGCCACTAGGTGCCGCCTATTTTATGGTTGTTTCATATAGATACCTTTGAATGTTAGCTTCTGGTGCACACTGCTTGCATGTAGAGATGGATGCTTGTTCACTGTCTAGAGTTTTTGCACATAATTGCACCCTATGTCATTGTATGTGATGCATGGAACACACTTCTTCTTAATCTTGCCAAATGCATGTTTGTTAGATATTTCCAAGAAAATATCTTTGATGCCCATTCTTGCATTAATGGTACTTAGCCATGCCCTTCTCATGATGATTGGGAAGTCCCCTTTTCTAGTCTCCACCTTGATCACTAAGAAATCAGTAGGATAAGACCACCCATAGATAGTGGTCACAATGTCTTCTAGTAGTCCTAATGGAATAGTAATGGACTAATTTACCAATTCTAATTTGATATTGCTCTACTTGAGAGGAGACAAGTTTTATACAGTATACCTTTCATGAGAAATTATATTGACATTAGAACTTGAGTTGAGAAGAACTTTGCATGATTCATTTCCATCAATCTACAAATAAATAAGAGGACTTCTAGGATCAACTAATTTCTTGGGAAGGTTTCCAACATGATTCCAATTAGATATCGTGTGAGTAAGCATCATAGTATAGATCCTCGGTGGTATTTGGTTTGAAGGGGACTCAAAGGAAGTTGATACAAAGAAAGATAGAAGAATAGGGTTGTCAACTACAGGTGTATTTGAGGGCTTTGTTAGACTGCGTGGTCAAAAGAAAGGTCTATTGATGAGTGGCGAAGTACCCCTACACTCAATTATAAGAATACAAGTGTCTCACGCACGATCCGGTCGAACTCCAAGGACTAAGTGCTCATGCACCCTAATGGAACACTTCAGGTTAATCAATCGATGTCTTCCCAATCTTACTTGTATTTTCACAGTTTTATGGTTAAGTAAGCTTAAGGTATATGATTTTTATATCTTTTATCTTTTTAATGCCTATGCTAATAGGGAAAGGTGAAGAAAACTAAATGACTAACTTTCATTAACTATTCACTAAGTTCGAATTATCCTAGCATCAGTATCGGTTCCCATTTGCCGTACACACCCTGAACCAGTGCAATGCTACTGGGATTACCAAATGCTACTCGTTACTAGGTTACCAAGCATTACACATTTGCTGAAAGCGGTTGTACTGAATGCACTTAACTAGGAGAGTCAAGGGTTGAGAAAGATTAATTATCTAGGAAAGCATTTAAACATTTAACAATAATTAAATCCTATTTAGCTTAGTCCATATGCTACAAGGTTTATCAGAAAGTTCGTCTTTATTGCTGTACACAAATGTGTGCTCAGGTACAATTTTCTTGAATAAAGATCCATTCACTTTCAGACTCCTATTGCAGGCACATGGAAATTATTCTAACTCTAGAATGGTAAAACTGCTATAGTTTGGCTAAGGGACTAACTCTAAGTGCCTAAAACAAGGAAAGCCACCTCTTATATATAGATGTTTTAGCAGGCTGCGATATCACGTATGCGATATCGCAGCTCATCATACCCCCATGATTGAATGAAAACTTGTCCTCAAGTTCCTTACAAAATATTGGGATGGTATGGGATTATTAACTTTAATGATACTAATGGTGAATGGGGTGACATGTGAACAGATCATCATTAAAATACATGAGAAAATTAGTGTTCATGACAACAAGAGTGAACACTATACACATTTGACATCCAGCCTTATTTGACAGCTGAGAGAGAAGAGAGAAGAGAGAGAAAAAAGAAGAAGTTTTTTGCTACCGATGCCAAGATTGCACTTTTTTTTGTCCATCCATAAGCACATCATCAATCTTGTTCCTTGCATAACTACTCCAGCACTAGTCCATTCCAAGTGTTCCCTCCAGATCCAATTCATTGTTGTATGATTGTCATCTGCACACACAACACAATCTTATATTAGCAAGGGTAAATGAATCACAATGTAGTTGATACCTTGCCTTAGTGTAAGGTCCATTGATAGAGTTGTGATATGGCTAATGCGGATGTGGAGATATAATACTGGTGACTACCCAAGGTATAGAGGTTAAGAAAAAATCGAAAAAAATGGACTAGGACCCCCATGACTGAGAGCGAACCTCTGGTAGCAAGAGAATGGAAAAAGATAAGGAACAAGAAATATGGAGAAAAATAAACAAAAACAATGCATATAAAATGGATGTCAAAGATGGAGATGAAAAAAATAAATGGTGATTGCAGAAATGTTTAAGGGAAAGAAATTATCGGATGCACCAAATAGGAATGCTAGTGGTCCTCCCCAAAGTAGGCTCATGCCCTTAATGCCCTAACAATCCTGCATTCAAAGAGATCATAGGCTCTGGGAATTCCATTTGAAAACAAGAGTTAAAGTCTTAACCACAAGAGTTTACCAAAAAGAAAACAATGCATCAACCAAAATATAGACTATTGATACAATCGGCAATGAGGTGAAAAATGGAGAAAGAAGGGTGGAAAGAAGAGAATGGAATGGGGTCTCAAGAACAAGGTGATGTACAGCCCCTAGTGTATTAATGGTTAATGTGACTTAGTAGATCTCATTCCAAATCCAGCCTCAAACAATCCACATCCAGTGACTTTGCATTAATACATTTGGCTAATCCATCAACCTGAAGTAACACGAATGCCTCTGTCATAGAGTCACCACCATTTCGATGAAATGAAAGAGGAGAAAGTAGGAAGTGAGAAGGGGCCTTAGTTAGAGGGAACATGTTTGTTTAGTTTCATAACCAATTCTTGTAGCCTAGATGACTATTTTTTCTAAGGGGTGTGCTTTGAATTCTCACTTTAAAATTTTCACTTGTTTTTATTTTTATTTTTTTGCGTGAGAACCACACCATGCAAAGACCTATTATTTTTATTGGCTTAGCTTCCTGATAATGGAGTAGCATCAGAATGGTAAGGAAAATCCAAGAAGGAAACATCCAAGCACCCAAGAGAATGGCCAACACAAATGCATCAAGTTCCCTTGAAGTCATACCCTTTTCAATCCTTGAGTCCTTCCTTAGTTTGAGAAATACCCAGTCACCGATTCATTGATAGTTCTTATTATTTAAGGGAAGGGACTGTATAGTTCCAAGCCAAGAGAGACCATAGAATTTCGTGGATACATGGATGACGTGGACTCATTGCCTGCTATATCAAAAGAACCATACCTTAGCATCAACATCATAACTCAAAGGTAAAAGCCAAACATTAGCAATCAATGGAATACAGTTCATACCACCATCAGGATAACTTATTAGGTGATGAATCAAACAAAATAAATAAATACACAAATAACAAAAAAGTATGAACGATGTTCCAAAACAAAAATGAGAAAAGTTAAAGAAATTTGTAAAACAAAAATGTGTAAAACAAAAACTTGAAAAAGAACTGAGGGCCTAGATTGATCAGCATATGTGGCCATCTCCCCCATGACTAAGTTGGAAGGGGGAGATCTAAAATAATGAGCGAGGTCATTCTCTCTCCAATGTACTATGTGCATTGACTATTCTAGATTCATGATAAGGTTTGGTTTGTTGCACATTGACTTGTATTCTCCCATCGGAGCATTTGTTTAAATTTTTTAGGAGTTTCCAACTTCCCCCAATTGATTTTTTTAGGTTAAGGATTGGAAGTTGACGACACTCTTACTCCAGTGCATTTATGCCTTCTACGTGGGTGCAAGTTGGTCCCCCAGTTAGTTCCATGCATGTTGGTGAGTTGCTCTCTTGATTAGCTATTAACCACTGAGTGTCTTCTTGTTGTATGGTTGCTACATACAGGCACTTGTGTATGTTAATTTCTTGGGCACACTAGTTGCATGCAAGAAATGCTGAACATTCCTATACATAATCACACCCTGTATCACTGTATGTCATGCATGGAACTTTCTTCCTCTCGATCTTTCCAAAAGTGTTTTCCTTAGATATTTCCAGGGAAATATCGCAGATTCCTAGGCATGCATTTATGGTACTTAGCCATGCCCTCCCCATTATTATTGGGAAGTCCCCTTTGTTA
>MNCI01003964.1:1869-26540 GCA_015680685.1 Gnetum montanum | reverse complement strand
GCTATCGGTGTGAAATTTGCAGATGGATTTGGAGGATGGTATGTTTGTGGTTTGTCTCTCCTAGGAGAAGGAGTCCTATAATACTCTTGATCTTGGTAGTGACGTTGTGGTGTCACGTGACCAACAGAGTCACGTGGAGAGATTGGTTGCTTCATGTAATAGCCATATGGGTCTAGTTATCGATAAGGGTATTGTTGCCTTGGTGGTGGCATCCCTCATAACTATGGGTATTTCCACTACTGGTGTTGCTTAATAGGTTATGGCAGAGTTCCACTTGGATAATACGTTAAAGGTTACTGGAACTACCTTGGGTTACCTTGGGGATAAGGTAACTGTCGGGGTGTTTTTTCATTTGTTAAGTCATGGGTTAAGTGCATACACCCCAGACTCTTGCAGATGTGAGATTACTGGGCAACATCCCTTAGGATGGTCATACTGGCATATCCCACATCCATCGTCATTGTCTGTATCAGAATCCACAACCTCTTCAATGATGGCCATTTTACCTTTACCTTTTTTACGTGCATGGTCCAAATCCCTCTTTTTCTTTTTTTTTCATAGTCACTACCTCGCTCCTTAGACTCCTCTACGATTTTGAGAACAATTTTAAATCTACTATCTAAGGAGTCCCACATTTGGTCTACCTTTATCGACACTTCTGTTGTTAATTTTCGGAGTGACAAGGTTTTCCTATTCACCATATCTTCAAGTGGTGACTCTTCCTCCTCCTCATAGAATCTCAGTCCCCTTTTTCGAAGCGAAGGATCTCAGTTGTACTCTTCTGCACTTTCTCTCTTACTTAGCTCCCCTTCTTCCTTAGCTACTTGCTCCAACAATCTATGAACCTAATGGGATGTAAGCTCTGATAATCTCCCTTGGGCATTCATTCCAAGGGTTCCCTTGGTTTCATGCCTAAGTCCATCTACGAGATGGCGTAGTTGATCTTGCTACAAGTAACCATGGCCTAGGCAACGATGTAACAGTGCATAATATTGGCCCATGGTAGCATCCAAGGATTCATGAATTCCCTACTTCCATCCTTGGATTTTCTTTCATAGGTTGGACACCCGAGAGTACGTTTGATACTTATCATTAAACAGTTCTAGCATTGTACTCCACCTTCGAATGGATTCCAGTTCTAAGGACCGATACCAGCTTTTTGCATCTTTTACTAGTGTCCTTGGGAACAAATTTAGCTTTTTCCATTCATTCTCAATGTTTTCCAAGGCACATGCATCATGAAATACCTGTAACTGGCTCTAAGGATTAGCGTTGTATCCCCCCTCAAATCATGGGATGTTATTCATGTCTAACCTCTTGATCATGCTATCTTTTTAGTGCCTTGTAGAAATTCTTATAGCCTCTGTGATGTCTAACATGCTCTAGTTTGTGAGTAGGGGTTCCTCATGGTCATTTCATTCATAGCATCTATGATTTCTACGTGGTTCCCTACTCTCCCTTCTTCCATGCCATGATTCTCTAGAATGTCCTCGTCCTCATTCCCGACTCTCTCGTCGAGGTTTCTCACTTTGCTTATCCTTATCCTCATAGTTAGGTTCCTTATGATTACATCTTGATACTGAAGGAGAGGGTGAATGTGACGATGAAGGTGAATAAGGAGAACCATCATCATGACAATGTTTCCTACCTTCTCTTCAATGGTCCTGGCCCCAATCGTGATGACGATCAGAGTGCCTACCCTTATCATGTGTTTGTGTTCCCTCATTGAACACTTGGTGTTTTTGGGGATCAAAACTAGGGTTGTGAATCATGGAGTGAAGGTTCTGATACACCACCTCCTCACCATCGTTAGGAGGGGGAACATCATTTTGTGAAGAACCTATTGAAATAGGTTCACCACCTTCAATTTCGTTTAAGAAGGGTGGAGCATTATGGGGTTTTTTACCCTTCAACGATGTATAGTATCTCTCCTGTTACAAGTTATATTGATGTTGTGCTTCTGTGGGATGGTAGTCCCTTGTGTGGTGCTCACATGCAATGTATTCCGCATATAACTGTGACATGCCTATTCGTACGAGAGCATGAAGGAGCATGTTAGGGACTGCTTAGTCTGGAGGCAACAATATGTTACCCTCCAAGTCTCTCCAACGAAGTTGCTCATCTTGATGGAGAATAAAGGTAAAGTCAAGTACATATTCATCATGATGAATATATACCACTCAGAACTATTGAGGAACTGGTGGATCTTGGTTACTTGTGTTGTGTCGTCGATTGTCTCTTGTGTGAGTCCTAGGCGGTGAAGTTCTTTTGTGCAAAGAAGAAGACATTTTAGTCTTATTCGGTGTGGTATTTACCGTTATCTTATATTTTTTATTTTGATCAACCCTAAGGGTTTGTTCTAGCATCCCAACGATATGAATGATCTCCTATGTTCTCTGTAGCACACAAACAACTAAGTCCCCGACAATGGTGCCAATGATGAGTGGCGAGGTACCCCTACACTCAACCATACAAATACGAGTGTCTCATGTGCGATCCAGTCAAACTCCAAGGACTAAGTGCTTAGGCATCCTAATGGAATACTTAAGGTTAATCAATCGTTGTCTTCCCAATCTTACTTGTATTGTCACGATTGTATGGTTAAGTAAGCTTGAGGTATATGATTTTTATATCTTTTATCTTTTTAACACCTATGCTAATAGGGAAAGGTGAAGAGAAATAAATGACTAACTTTCATTAACTATTCACTAACTAAGTTCTAATTATCCTAGCATTAGTATCCGTTCCCACTTGCTACACACACCCTGAACCAATGCAATGCTACTAGGATTACCAAACGCTACTCGTTACTGGGTTACCAAGAGTTACACATGTGCTCGAAGCGGTCGTACTGAATGCACTTAACTAGGAGAGTCAAGGGTTGAGAGAGATTAATTATCTAGGAAAGCATTTAAACATTTAACAATAATTAGATCCTATTTAGCTTAGTCCATATGCTACAAGGTTTATCAAAAATTTCATCTTTATTGCCGTACACAAATATGTGCTCAAGTACAATTTTCTCGAATAAAGATCTATTCACTTTGAGACTCCTACTATGGGCACATGGAAATTATTCTAACTTTGGAATGGTAAAACTACTATAGTTTGGCTAAGGGAATAACTCTAAGTGCCTAAAACAAGGAAATCTACCTCTTTTTTATAGATGTTTCGGTGGGCTGCAATATCGCGTACGCAATATCACGGCTCATCATCTATTCTTTGATTAAATATTTGAACAACTCGGTTGATGAACTGGTTGTAGATTAATGGCCCTAGTAGTGTTGAGTTGTTGTGATTGAGTTGGGAGTTCATCCTACATAGGTGGAGTAGGTGGTAGCTATGCAAATGGAGGAGGAAGATGTGTAGGAATAGAAGAAGGATAAGGGTAATAGGTGGTATCCCTTCTTGCATGTGGAGAATGAGTTCGATAATAATCAAAAAGGTGGTAATGGGATTGAAAAGTAGAAACGTGCCTAGAGGAGTCGCATGGAGATAGGGGTTGCTAAACATAATACTAATATGGATCAGGTTGATGGTAAGGATATTGCTACCTTGGTGGTGCTAGTGCCCATGACTATGGTTGTTGCCACTATTGATATTGCTCATATGGTTATGGTAGAGTTGCACTTGGATAATACTATTGTTGTTGGTGGAACTGCCTAGAATTACCTTGAAAATAAGGTAATCGTTTGGGTGTTTGCCTTTGTGCTAGTTGTGGATTCAAGGCATACACCTTAGATTTCTATAAGTGTGACAAAATAGAACAACATCCTTTAGGATGTTCATAATTGTAGATGTCACACCCACCATCATCATCTAATTCACTTCCTACAACTTCCTATATTGTAGCAATCTTGCCCTTACCTCTTTGATAGGCACATTCAGGTTCCTTGCACCTCCTATGCTCACAATCACTACCTTGTTTTTTGGACTCTCCAACAATTTTTAGGACAATTTGAAATCTGCTATCCATGGAGTCCCATAATTGATCAACCTTGGTTGTAATTTTAGATTGAAATTTTTAAAGTGGAAAAGCTTTCCTGTTCACCATCTCATCAAGTGCTAATTCTTCCTCACTATCACAAAATCAAATCTCTCACTTGCACTTTCTTATTTTCTTAATTCATCTTCCTCTTTAGCTACTTGCTCAATCAATCTTTGGATCTGACGAGCACTTAATTCTGATAGTTTTCCTTGGGCACAGATGCCAAGGGTTCTCCTCATTTTAGATCGAAGACCATCTACAATGTGACAAAGTTGATCTAGTTGAGAATAACCATGGCCATGACATCTATGCATTAAGAAATAGTACCAACTGATGGTAGCATCTAAGGGTTCTTATGTTCCTTGTTTCCATGCTTGGATTTTCCTTCTCAAGTTGGATACTCTAAAGCATGTTTGATATTTTCCATTGAAAAATTCAAACATTGTACTTCATCATCTGATAGATTCTAGTTCTAAGGAACAGTACTAGTTTTCTACTTCTTTAATGAGTGTCCTTGGGAACAACTTAAGTTTTACCCACTCATTCTCTATATTTTACAAGGCACATGCATCTTGAAAAGCTTGGAGATGGTTCTGTGAATCTGAGTTATAATGCCCTTTGAACCTAAGGATATTATTCATATCTAGCCTCTTGATCCAACTATCCTTTACATGCCTTGTAGCAATTCATACTACCTTTGTAATTTTTAGCATACTCTAGGTAGCAAGCAAAGGCTCATCAAGGCCATGATTTTGGTGCCTACAATGCCCTCTACTACCCCTTCATTCATGGTGCCGTGTCTCTCTTGACACCTATGCCCCTAGTCTTGACCTACCCAATGGTCCCTTCGATCATTTTGGTCTTGTCAGTTACCTCCATCATGGGTGCGCTTCATATGGTTGTGATCAAAGCTAGAAAAAGAAGAGGATGATGATGAAGGTGAAGAGGAAGGAGAACTAGCACCATCATGGTGCCTACTACCACCTCTTCGATGATTGTGACCATGATCACAACCTTGTTCCTTATCTACATCCCTACTTTGACTTGCCTTTTTGGATCCTTCTTTGTCATTGGATCCATTCTTATCAGAATCAGGATCGTGAATCATGGACTGTAAGTTTTGGTTTTGACCTCCTTCACCAAAGTTAAAGAGAGAAATTTCACTGAATGAAAAACCTCTAGAGAAGGGCTCTCCATCATCTTTTTGGTACAACAAGAATGGGGAATGATTAAATCTTTTTCCCTTATTAGATTCATGATGATGTTCTAGTTGTTAATCCCTTAGATGTTGTGCCTTAGTGGGATGATAATCCCTAGTGTCATTATCTTGCACAACATACTTAGCATGAAGTTATTGAAGACCTAATTGTATAAGTATTTATTGAAGTGTCATAGGAACAGATCGATCAAGTAGCAACATAATGTTGCCTTCCATGTCATGCCACCACAACTATTTATCCTAGTATAGTATGAAGGTGAAATTTGGTGCATACTCATTACGATGAGCATATACCACTTGGTATTATTGAGGCACCAGCTAATATACTCCATCAAACTTGGGTGGAGAATTGCTCCTATGAAAAGAAGACATTTTATGTTAGAAAAATAAAAATATAGTGTGCTTTTAAATACTATTGTATTTATTTCTAAAGTATGATATGACTTTAAGGTTCATTTCAATGATTTGAATAATTTTTCACTAGTCTTAGATTGTAGACATAACAACTAAAAGGTCCCTGACAATGATGCCAAGGATGAGCATTGGGATACCCCTACAACCAACCATACGAATCACAAGTGTTCACGCACACTCACGTTGAACTTCGTAAACCTTAAGTTCTTAGGTACAATGGTTTCAAGGAGGTGAAATCTAATTGAAATGATCATTGTCTTCTGAGTTCCACTTATGAGGTATAAGTATATTGTTAAGTGCAACTGAGGTATGTGATTTTTATCATTTTATATTTTATAAGTTAATCACCTATAACTAATGAGAGGTAGAGTAATTTAAAATATAATTCATCTACTGCCTAGCTAGTCTAATACAAACCCATTTCTACTCTCTAAACACATCTTGAATGCATGTAGCACTACTGGGTTACCAAACATTAAGAGTTTCTAGGTTACCAAGTGCTACACATATGCTCAAAGTGGTCATGCTTGTGTTTATTAACAACTGAAAATTAATTGCTTAATGAAAATGTATTAAAGTAAAGTGAATGAAGATCAAATGCATTAAAGGAAAGATTAATCTATTCCTAGTACTACAAGTATTATCAAAAGCATTTTTTTTATCCCTATCATACTACTGTGCTTAGGTACACTAGTGCTTGAACAAAGATCCATACACCCTTAGACTCCTATTGCAGGCACTCAGAAAATATTCTAACTCTAGAGAAAACAAATTGCAAGAGCTTCGCTATGCTATGACAGAGACTATATAAAACTATATAAAAATCATGAGCCCAAATGCTATATTTATAGGCTGGCATATACCTTGCAATATTGGATATTCGACATCGCATCTTGATCTCCAACATTGAGTATCCGATATCAAGGCTTTGATATCAGAGCTAGTCAAAACATGATTCATCAGTATAGAACCATCATAAGAAAATGTCCATCTTATGATACATGCTTAAATTTAAAATAAATTTTATTTTGCAATAAAAGAATTCCTCCTTACATCTACAATAAAAATATCTTTCACTAAAAATAATTTCTTTTGGCAATGAAATTGTAAGAACACTCTATCTCACTAAAATCATCAAGGATGAAACTGTAGAAAGACTATTTGCTAAAACTACTTGTGATAAATCCAAATAAGAGGAAAATAACTTGTCTTATATATAATGATGAAATCACATGAGAAACTTATCCTATAATATCAACAACTACTCCACGAACAATTCATCTTATGGAAATAATGACAAACGTACAGAAATAACTTGTCTTACTTTTCCTCTGTGATATATGCACAAAATTCATTCATCATGTCATACATTTGCATATTGCATTAGAAGTTACAACATCATTACCAATCCATAGTAAATTCCACATTGTATGTTAAAATTTAAGTTGCTACATATCTAGCTAATATCAATTTTCCAATGCTCAGTACATCACTATAAAGAAATAATGATTATGTGTACATTTATGAATAGTAATACTCATAAAATAGTGAAAACTTCATAACAAAACCTACATGGTAAAACTAGCAAAAATTATGGAAATCCTTACACTTCTGCAATCTTATGCACAAACCAATTTTTTTAACAAGAGATGCATTAATAACAAAGCCTTGTATATCTATCAAGGACATAGAATCATAAACCTTGCTTTAATATTAATTGTTGGAAAAATTAGAGAGAACCATCAACACATCGAAACATAAACTATTAAGAGAATATCAATCACACATGAAAAGTCATTATGACAAAAGAAAATAGAAAAGAATATTACTCCCAAGACCATGCCAAACTAGGACAAATAATTAGGCAATGCAATGATACGAATTTTCATCATAATATATACATGTGTTTGCTTGCACAATAAGCAATCTATTTCTAACTTAATTTGTAGATATCTCATAGTTTCTTCAACTCTTCTATAGCTTTTCTAAAATAATCTTTAGAATTGATTTAGACCTTTCAAAACTTGAATCTTTTCAAAGTCATTCTTAAGATCCTTAATAATTATCAATATGGATATTCTAGTTTTTTCTAATTATCAATATGGGCACCTATATTTTAATATTTAATAAAACTATCATGTGACATTTGTTATTTCTTAATAAATATGATTCAGAACTTCACATTAGCTTTAAAAGAAACATGTGTTTTATATCACCTAGATGATGTCTTATTAGATTTTTGAAAAACATGAAATCTAGAGAAATAAAGAGTTGTGATGCTAAGCTAACAATGCTATTAGAGCAAGTCACATGTTTAAATTTCCATCTAGATATGCCTACACCATCTTGATCATTTCAACAAGACACATGCATAAAGCCAAATTAACTATGCAATAGGATTAAGCTTAATTGAAAAATTAGCTTCTAAGCTTAAATATCCCAACACCATGAAGCAAACACCATGTAACAAGATTTAGTGGGTGAGCACATACTATATGTTTGGTAATGGTATTAGAAAATTCAGAGAAAGTCAGTTGCATGATAGAATGCAAAAAATCCATCCATTCCATCTTAGCCCTGTAAAGCTATATATGAAGGTAAAAGTTAGTATGCCTGCACCTACACATTTCTTTACTGACACATCATGCACCATGTTTTTTTTTTCTCAATTTTATATAACATAAAATTAAATTAAATTTGGATTAGTAGGGAAAAGGACATTATTGGAGAATAATCTCACTAGTGACAAAGATCTTAAAAGTTAAGATTAAAAAATTATTGTTGTAGCTATTCCACTAACTTATGCTACAAATTTGTATAGGCATAATGTTATAGTTGTTGCTATTTTATGTTGCTTTTCATCTTCATTATCTTAGTTCATTTGGTTTGCCATTAGCTCTCTTGAGCATCTCATTTTTTGATTTCAATATATCTAGATTGACATTTCTAATGGTGCCATTAAGCTCCATTTTTTCATACATGTCTTCCTCCCTTAGATGTGGCATATGATGTTCTAAGTGGAATAGAAGTTGATATAATAAGTTTATTATAGTCAAGAATTGAATGAACTTAGTGATATAGGCATATTCATAATTATGAACATCATATTAAGTAGCTTGGATAAATAAACAAGCTCAAGTGTAGCACTTTCATTAAGCTCTTTTTTAAAAAAATTGTAGTAGTTAGCTAGTTGAATTTGGCAATGGAAATTTTCTAAAAATTATTTGTTCCAATCATAAAATTTTTGAAAAAGTTATTATATTATAAAATGTACATGAAATATCATTCACAAAGGAATTATCACATACAAAACTCTTGAAAAAGTAAATTTTTCTTACATAGATTCTTTTTTTTTTTCAAATATAAAAATCACTTCAAATATAATTAAATGCATAATATGTTGATGAGAAATTCATGTATTTAAATATGTTTTTACTTGCTATAAGAGTCAAATTAAAATGTAGATGTCATCTTATAAATAATATTTTTAAAAATTTTAGTTTAAATGTAGAAATAATATTTTGAATAATCTTTTTTGAAAGATTCTATAAGAAGTTTAAAAGGTATTAGCACTCAAGATAATAATACTAGTCAATTATTTAATTAAGAAAAATGTAAAATTTAAATAGAATGTGAGTAGAGATAAAAATACATTATGCAAATCAATATTTCCTAGTAAATTTTTATAAAGAATTCATAAGTAAAAACATATAGTTATTAACAAATAGATCCAAAAGTTTTAAGTTTTACATAGAAATAGTATATAAAGAAATATCTATAGAAAGAATGATTATGTAATCAATGGATGCAACTCAATGAGTAGAATTTTAATCTATAACACTAGTTAACTATAAAATAAAATGAATCTAAAATAATGAAGACAAATACAAGGTTTTTAACTCAAACAAAAACCAAGTTTTTTCTTGAGGCATTTTCAAATTACTAATATTTTAATTTATAGCTTTTAGAATATAAATAAATATCATTGCTACATACATTAGCTTGTAAATCATAATCACATACACTAACATAATGAATGTCCTCTTGTTTCTAGTACTTTTTCTCCCATAATGAGAGAATAAAATATACTTGATCTTGTTTCAACTCCTCAAAAGTAGATCCATCTTGAAAAATCATCTCTAACTTATCATATGGTAAAATTTAGGACACTTCTCATTATTGCTCTATAAACCACTCCCATAGTGTGAGGATAAATGGAAAGCACTTTTAAATTCCAATTATAGGAGTATATGCTTGTTGAGAATGATAGTTTTAATTTTTACATCCTTGGCACTAGGAAGTCATGCTACTTATGAAAATTCCAGGAAGCCCAAATAATTTAAGAGAGATCTTTTTGAAATCTAAAATTATACAAAAAATTTGTAGGTTTACTAGACTGTAGAATCATAATAAGTCATTATTATTTTTAGAAAGAACTGCAGGGGATTAGGTACCCCCTTTAATAACAAAGTACTCAAAGAATTAGCTCATAAAAAATATGCCTAGTACATCTTGATTCAAGAAATAAAACTACACTAGAAGGAGATTTCTACTAAGCTTGTCTAGCTAGGTTGAAACCTAGCCTTCACATAAGCCTCATATTATAGAGGAAAAATTGTTATCCTTTCTTAATACTTCTTCACCAAGGGTCATATCAATCACATCCATATTATCATCATGGATTGTCACAACTTGCAAATAATAGTTATAAATTCCACATATAAGATGTTTTTAACTTAATTTCTTAAGAACTCATGATGTCATAATTCTTATAAAATCATGAAAAGAGGGGAAAAACCCTAAGTAGTATAAAACCAAACATAAATTACATGAATGAATAACATAGATAAAATCCTAAATTTAGAGTTTTAACACATGTGAAGCATCATATAGTCTTATCAAATGTTCCAACCAAAAAATGTCACTTAGGGCCTTAAATCAAATTACATCAAACTAACATAATATAAATAATCTCCATGTCTTCAAATCAATAAGCTTTCAATTCCATCCTTTCTTATCAATATTTTATACAAAAAAAAACATGTAGAAAGGATTAAAAACATTCTAGTAAAGTAAACTACCTTGGTTAATATAGTATGAAGTTCATTGATGGGGCTTACTTACTATACCAAATTATTAGCTTAATTACATAATGTCCAAAATGATATCAAGTAGGAATATTAGGAAAAAAGGTTATTTTGCCACAAATTCGGGTGATGTACATTTGATGTCACCCTATTTCTTATGATGTGTTCAAAATGATATAAATTATATTAACAAAGAAGAACCATGAAAGAAAGACTCCATACAAATCATAATATGGAGGAATGAATGTTGTTATTGAAAATCTCGGTCATTGGAAAATCAAAAAAATTTAGCGAAATAGCTTTAACCCTAGATCCCAAGGGCCTCCATGAAAAACTGGATTTCAAGTGCCTTGGATAGTTTGGTAGATCACCTAGGGATGTAAATGAGGGCAAAACAAGGTAACAAAAATGGAAATGCAAAATACAGATATAGATTATAAATTATGCCAAAATGAAACAAATGAATAAAGCTTGCACACAAATGAAACTATAAACTCTATTTTAGAAAAAATAAAAAAGGTATAGAAAATTTGTACAAGATGGCTTGTGGCAGTAGGGGGTTTACTTCAGTGGGGGTTCAGAGTTCATTGAAACTGCTAAGATTAGCTCCATGATCTAGAGGTTGTTTCACTCCCAATGCTTTCAAACCTTTGTTGATCTTATACTAGATTTGTAACATTATTATTATGGGGGGATGAGAGATGTGAGGGATTTGGATCACAAAAGTGAGCAACCTGGAATTCTTGATGCCTAGGTGCTCAGTGTTGATACTAGAATCTCACAAATATCAAAGGGGGATAACAAGGAAGGACAATGGTTATAAAAGGTTCCACACTAGAGGATTTAGGAAGCTTTGTGTTTGCTAGTGAGCAAGAGCTCTTGAATGCAAAATATGCCTAAAAAATTCAAAGTGTGGAACCTTTACATGGTGTTGGGGTTTGGTTTTTATAGGTTTTAGACACAAATTTTTCCTGATTGCTAATAGAATTTTGGCTACGTGCAGGTGCTTGTAGGTGTCCAAATTTAGTTGGGTTACTATGTATGGTAAGTTTTAATACCCCCATGGCATCAAAACCATTCCATTTACTAAAAATAGTACATGGGAATTTCACCAATGTTGGGTCTTCCAATAGCAACACTAAAGTTCAAGGTCAACACTAGAGTTGGTGCAATGGTGGAATCTTGGGCCATGTTGGAGCAACGTTAGGTTGGGGGAGGGGTGGGGGAGGGAAGGGGGAGAAAGGTGCAAAGTTGGGGGGATGCAATGTCAATGCTAAGGGGTAAGAGTTATACCCTTCCATGCTAGGCATGGGTGTTGTCACACCTCGCAATGCTAGGTGTAGGTGGGTTATACCCTCCAACAAGTATCTCCAGCATGGAAAATGTTGTGCCCCCCCATAAAACCCATCAAAATGACAATTTTGGCATCCCAAAAGGCATTTTTAACCTCCCAAAACCAAATATAAATATTATATAGCTTTTTTCACTTGGGGGATGAGGCTTTAACCACTTATGAGGTATTTTTTAGCATCAAAAGTATAAAGTATGTGAGATTGCACCTCTCAAGTCACAATCCTCACATTTACAATGAAATTTTAGCCTCAAGTCTTATGGGGTGAAGGCTACAAAGGTTACAACATGCATTTTTTATTGTGTTTCATTGGGCCCTCTTTTTTGGTGTTCAGAGGATTGAATCAAGAGACATCAACAAAGAATATAAAACACCATTGTAGGTCCACCACTGACATTTCCTCTGCACACTTGATTTAGTCATGTCAAAACATGCCAAAAAGTGCAAGTGATGATGGCATAAGGCTATGATGAAGAAATGGTAATGAGATCATAGGCAAATGGTTATGAAGGTTGAAAATGCATTCCAAGTGTTAACACCATCACTACAATGTGGCACTAACATGTTATTCAATAAGTGATTTTGGCATTTCATGTTTTGAAGTGTGGCTCACTTGGAAAATGCATTTTAGGAACCATTACCTCACTTTAGGATTTCTTCAGCCACTAGGCTCCTTCCTTTGTCTATTTGGAGTTGTTAATTTGGACTTTTGATCTTTGGGGGCCATTCTAGCTTCTTGGCAAGTTACATCCCCATTTTTTTCTTTTTTTTGGATGAAACCTTCATTGGGTTTTGACATGGTTTTCCTATTGAATGAGGTGTGTTACACTTAGTAGACTTAATGGGTTTCTCATCAAATTTGTTACACTCAATGAACTTAATGGTTTTCCCATTGAATGAGATGTGTTACATTCAATGGACTTGTGGGTGGAGCACAACAAAGGGATGTCATATGGCCACAATGCATGAGTGTCAAACATTGATCACATTATTGCTTAGGGTAAGGAAGGTTATCATAAGGCTACAGGTTTTAGTTCAAGAAGATGATAATATGGAATGGAAATGGAATGAGCACTCTTGACACCACAGGACAAACTCACAGAATCTTATGCATCAAGGTCACATGGTGACTTGTTGCTGTGATGAGTTACAACTTCGTGATGACTTTAGGTTGCATCCTACAAACACAAATTCAAGAGGACAAGAAAACAAAATAAGGAAAACATGTTATTACTATATAGTGCATATGACCACAAAATGATCAATAAACTAAGCTACCATAGGTTACATATCTCACAAAGTTCAATAGTTTCCCTATAGTACAAAAGAGTGCAGAAAAGTCATGCAGGCTCACTTGTTGTCAGCTATGATGGTCATCGATGCAAACTATTGTAGGCTACATGTAGTGAGGTTTTAGATAGGAATGATTAACCAAATTAGCCAATTCATTCCCATTCATGTTAGATATACTAAATGCTCCATTTCCATAGGCTTTTGTAACTAAGAAAGGCCCTTCCCAGTTGGTTGAGAATTTGTCCATATGCTCATGGACAGTCTTAAGGACCAAGTCATCCTCCTTGACCTTATGCTTGGTCAAGTTATGATGGTGCTACCATTTCTACCTCTCTTAATATCACTCAATGTGAGCAAGCATCCACACCCAGTCCTCCTCCACCAAATTTAGGTCCATGGTATGTAGCTCCTTGTGTTGCTCATCATTAATGAAGTTAGAAAAGGCTACTCAAAGCAATGGCACCTACAATTTAGGTAAAATGAATTCAAAATCATAAATCAAGCTATAATATGTTACACTAGTTTCCATTTGAAATATTGCTATGTAGGCTGAAAGTGCATGGAAAAGTTGCTCATGCCACTTACATTTGTTGTTGTTCAACATCTCTTTGAGCAAGTTGATGATGGCCTTATTTCTTGCTTCTAATTATCCATTGGCTTAAGGGTAATAAGGTTATGAAAAGGAGTGCTTAATGCCTAGGTTATGATAGAAGTTCTTCATTTCTTGGCTATTAAACTATGGTTTCTTATCTATGACTATGGTCATAGGTATGCCAAAGCAGGCTACAATGTTATCAAGTATGGATCTATAGACTTGTTCAGATGTTTTCCTTCTTATGAGAACAGCTTCAACCCACTTTTTGAAAGTATTCAATTGCAGTGATGATAAAGCTATGCCTCGCAGAAGACTTAGGCATTATAGATCCAATGATATCCAATCCCCATCATTAAAATGGCCAAGTTATCTGAGTGATGTGTAACTCAATTGGTAGTACATGTATTAAGTTACTATTTTGTTGGCATGTGTCACAAGTTTTAACCTTGTAATGTAGTCACTTTCCATATAGGGCCAATAATAGCCTAATAGTCTAATCTTAGTAGTCATGGCTCTAGGTCCTATATGTCCCCCACACACACCCTTGTGAACTTGCTCTAGGACTATTTGGGCTTCAATTTTACCCAAGCACACTAACAATATGTCATCATAGGATCATCAACATAATGTGTTATCACCTACAATGACATAATATTTTGATTGTTTATATATAATGTCCATTTGAGTTGCATTCAGGTCTTGTGAAGGATCACCATGCATAAGATAAAACTTGATATCATCATACCACTCTTTTGGACGAGTAGTATGAACTATGGCTATAAAGGTATCCTCAATGCTTTGCATGATTGGAATAGCATAATCCATGGTCAAGGTAGGCAACTTACTAAATACATATAGTGTCACACTAAGGGCTAGCATTGAAGTGACATCAGCTATAGTGTTCTTATTTTGAGGTACATGTTGCATATCAATGTTTATAAATTATTACAATAGTTTCTTTTATAGGTCATGGTAAGGTTGCAAATGTTTGTCTTTATAAGCATAAACCTTAGTTACTTGGTTGACCACAAGTTTTGAATCACCTTTGATCATCAAGCGTTTAACTTCTAGGTCATGAGCTACCATCATTCCTCTGATCAAACCCTCATACTCTACTACATTATTTATACATGGAAACTCAAATTGGTAGGTGAAGGATTAGATTTCACCATATGGAAAGGTTATGATGATGGTGGCATTAGCCCCATGGGTAGTTGAAGCTTTATCAAAGTGCATGACCACCTCATAGCCCTCAAGCATTTGGCTAATGGTGTTAACATGTTCATCAGGGAACTCAGGGTCTATCTTTGCATGGTCATCAACAAGTGAAATAGTAAGTTCTATGGCTATAGCTTGACCTTTCTTTGATTATTGAGAAACATAATGAAGGTTAAACTCTACTATTATGGCTTTCCATAAAGCTATACAACCACTCTCATAGATGTTGGTCATTATGGCTCTAAGTACGTTATCCTTACAAATGACATTGACCTGGCTTCTAAAGAGATAGTGTCTCCACTTCTTCAATGAAAAGACTAGTGCTGGAAAATACTTCTTCACTTTGGTGTACATGTATCATGATCAATTAATGCATGCCTAAGGTAGTATAACAATATATTTGCTCCATCACCTTGTTTCTGATAGAGTAGAGAGGCAATATATACATCAAAGATAGCAAGGTAGATGTAAAATAGTTTATCCTCTTATAGAGGATAGACCATTGGTAGTTGTGCCAACTCTTGCTTAAAGTTTTTAAAGGCTTAGCATTGAGCCATCCACTCATAATGAATCCCTTTCTTAAGCAAGTGTTGCATGGGTTGTAACTTATCCGTAAGCCTAGCAATAAACCTACAGATAAATTACAATTTGTTTTGCAATCCCCAAAGCTCTTTAAGGTTAGTTGGTGCTACAAATTTGGATATCGCCTTAACCTTATTAGGATTGACACATATTCATACTTCAAACATTACAAAGCTGAGAATCTTACTAGTTTTGACACCAAAGACACACTTCTTGGGATTGAGCCTAAGCTCATACTTGAGGCATCACCTTAACATAATGTCATGTGTATGGTCATTAGCCACTTTGAACTTAACAACTATATCATCTATGTAATTGTTGAGAAAACCTAACATGTAATCACTAAAGATATATGTTGTAGCTCTTTGGTAGGTTTCTCCTACATTCTTAAGACCAAAGGGCATCATGGAACAGTAAAAGATACCCCAAGTGATCATGATGATCATGCTCAATTGATGCTTTGGATTGATCCTAATCTAGTTGTATCTCGAGAATCAATCCATAAAGGAGAATAAGACATGCCCAACTATAGTATCAATAAGTTGATTAATACTAGGCAAACAAAAATTTTCCTTGATGGTTGCCTTATTTACGTGTAAAAAAATCTATGCAAATTCAAATACTCCCATTTTTCTTATTCACTACCACTATATTGGATACCCATTTTGCATAATCAACAGCTTTGATGAAACTAGCTTGGTATAGTTTTGTGATCTCATCATGAACTACCAGGGCCAAATCAAGTCTAATATTGTGAACCTTTTACTTAACTAGTCAAATACTAGGATCAAGTATGATGTTATGTTGTACTAAGTGTGGGTCTAGACCTGGCATATCTTCATATGATCAAGAAAATGCCTTAATGTTTTCTTTTAGGACCTTGGTGATTTCTTGAGCCTATTGAGGTTCTAGTGAGGAACTTAGTTTTAGGGTTTTCTCCTTACCATTATACGTTGTGATAGGAACCTCAACTAGAGAGTCTTTAGTAATGTCACCAACCTCTAGGTTAAGGGTTTTGATTAGGTTTCTAGGCCATTCTAGAGGTTTTTCTATTGAGGCTATTTGGTCAACAAGACTCTCCTACTTAAGATATAGATAATTAGGGTTGATACACCATTCAACATCATCATGATGCCCACTTAGGATCAAAGGTAAACTAATTTTCTTCCAAGTACTCATACTTTAGTTGTACATGTCAACCATAAGCACATTAAGTGTTACCTGGGTAAAGATAAATTAATAATGCCAACATGATAAAATTATATAAACACATTCTATTTTAATGCCAAATAAAAATGCAAACAAGACTAGCTAAGGCTATAATAGGTAAACAAGGGTGAACAAAGGTTAAACAAAGACCAAATAAATGTTAAGACAAGGTTAAAACAAGGTGAAATATCATAGAAGTATGAAAAATAAGGCTAGATATGGTCAAATAGGACTACAAGCTTACCAATTTAAGGCTTGGTAGGCCATGGTGCTAGTTTAAGGCCTTAGCAGGCCATGGCTACATAATGTCAAATAATGGTTAAGGAAGGTCAAACCCCATCATTCAACATCAATCAAAAGGCTAAACAAAGGTCAATAGAGGCTATAACATAGAGAATAAATAGAAATACATTAAGATTGAAGTAATGTAGAGGCTAAACAAGGTCAACAAGGCATAACAAAGTTGAAATAGGTTGGCACACCATGAAATAAGGCCAAATCAGGAAAAGTGAAATAAATATGGTAAAACTTAATCAATATTCATCAACAAAAGATTATATCTTTCTATTTTTAAGCCTTATTGGGCCATGGTTTAAGGCTTGAAGGTGGATAGAAGAGTTTGGGCATGTATTAGACCTGTTGTGAGGCTATTTGGACCAAAAGTAAGGTTTCTAGGGTATCCACATTGGATCTATGCTAGTCAGCGTGGATGGGATAGCTAGGTGATTTCCTAGGCTTGTTTTGAGTAGTTTTCAATTCTCAATGGCTTTCATGGTTAATGTAAGGGATTGGAGAAGGAAATAGGTAAGTTCTAGCATCAGTATCAACCTCTAAAAGTTCCCATTAAAGCCTAGAAGTGCTACCCATGCTAGAGCAATATTAGCCAATGTGGCTCCAACATGGGATACTAATGAAAGTGGGTTTTGTGGCATCTAGAGGATCAAGATTTCAATTCTAGGGTATTCCCAAGGTAAAACACGACTAGATTAGTTAAGATTAACCATTTTGGAGGTAAAAACTGGCAAAAAAGTAGGTTTTAAGGTTGTACCCCCTAGAGCCACACTGGCCAACTTGGATGGAAGGGGTCCCAAGGTTTAAGAACTAGATTTGGATTGTTATGGGATCATACAAGTTTAAATTTGTAGTTAAGACCAAGGTTTTGTAGTTGCGTGCTTCCAAGCTAAATTTTGAGATTCTTTTAAGGAATTTTTGAGTATTAAATCATGTTGGGAATTGTACCCACACTAGGTAGCATAGCTTAGTGGGAGTGCCCTTTCCTTTTTATCTTGAGATGCTTTTGGAAGCAAATCAACCAAGTTTTCAAGATTCTAAGGTTGTAAATTGTGATTTCAAAAGTTTTTGATCAAATCTTGCTAGGTTTGATGGCTATTTAGGGTAATGCATGTTCTACCCCCCTTATCCACACTGGGCAGCATTGGTCCAACATGGATGAGGAGTTCTGGTGGATCTTCAAGGTTAAAACAACATCAATAAAGCACAAACTCAAGGCTATGGAGTCTTAGGCTTTAACACTGTAGGATTTTGATGTTTGGGGGTGTCGATCTACTATCAAAAGTGGTAAGGCAGCTCACCCACACTGGAGCCATGCTACCTAGCATGGCTCAGATGTCCCCTAGTGTGGATACTTTGAGATATGAGATTTTAACAAGTTTTTGTTGCAAATCAACCCTGCATGTTAGCCCTTAGGTTTGCTGAACTCAATGACTAGTGTTTGGGGTCAAATCTAGTAGTTTCTAAGGCTTTTATATGGTTTTTGGAGTCATCCCCCTTGGAGTAACACTAGGCCACACTAACTAGCTTGGCCCCAACATGGATGAGCAAGAGAAAATAACTTTTTACTATTTCTAGTTAGTTTTCTGAGGTCTAATGGATTCCAGAGGTATTGATAGGGTTCTAGGATGGATATGATGTAATTAAAAGTTATTTTGGTGCACCTATGACTCCTTCATGAGCTTTCCATAAGGCACCCATGCTAGACCCACACTAGTTAGCATTAGTGAGGAGGGTGCTTAGCATGGGGGTAGGAGTGGACATGTAATGGAACTTGATTTTGGATAATTTTGGCTACCTGAATCTTTAAGAACGTGGGGGCAATAGTATATGTCAATTTTGATGTCAAAATTGGGGGTTTTAGGCAATACCCCCTTCATCCACATGTCAACAATGCTGCCTAGCATGAATGGGATCCTCCCCCATCATGGCTCCACTTGGATGCATGGTTTTGGCCACTTTTGACAATGTTTGATAGCGTTGAAAGGGTTGATGGTCAAGATCTAGCAACAAAATTGACTAATTTGAGTGCTCCTTAATATTTTATGCAAACATTCCCCCTTGTGCCATGCTAAGCAACATAGCCCCAATGTGGATGGGAGGGGGATGATAGATTTTTACTATTTTTGATCAATTTTGTAGTGTTTGATGGCTTTGGGAGGCTCCAATAGGGTTTAGAGGTCAACCAAGTAGGTTTCAAGAATATTTTTAACTATAAAAATGGTTTTATGATTTATCCTTACAACATCAACATTGGACCCATGCTGGCTAGTGTGGGTGGGGGGTTCACCAACATAGGAATGGTTTTAGATTCAAAAATCAAGTTATTTTTGACAAATATAGATTATTGAAGGTTAATAAGAGGTGTGAGAGCCAAAATATAGCAACTAGGTGGTCAATTGTGGTAGTTTAAGGTCATACCCCATCCATCCACACTAGAGCCACACTGGGCCACATGGATGGAGTCTCCTTTAGCATGGCTCCACAAGATCTGAAATCTTTGGATACTTTCAACTAGGTTTTACAAAGTTTCAAAGCTACCAGGGGTGATTAGAGGAGTTTAAGTCTATGTGGATCCACTTTGGGGTTAAATTAGGGGTCGGTGAATACCAAAGGATGGGTATGGATGTTATACCCTCCTAGGAAACACTAGGTCAACCTTTCTCTAGTGTTGTTGCCCAAAGTAGTAAGTTTCATTGAGGTTTCACCCCCTTTTGGGATCTAGGGTTTAGGTGTGTCGATTGTAGCTACCAAAAATGGCAAGAGATGTTAGGTTGTATGGCCATATTATAAAGGAGGTTAGGACCCACACTAGATCCACACTACTTGACATGGAAAAGAGTGAGATAAGGTTGAAAAGTGATTGTATTGGTTCTAAGGGGCCAGAACCTTTGTGTAGAGGAGGTTTCTAAGCTTAGAACACACTTTGCATGGGAGGTGTTTGGTGGGGTCCACCACATATAATTTAAAACTTTGAATCCTAGTGCTAAGTCCCACCATCCCTAGTATTGGCTAGACTTTTTTTCCTTTGCACTTCTAGTGCACGATGAGTTTCAATGCCTAGAATTGGAAATGGGGACATGCAAGAAGACACTTAGGTTTAGATGTAGTTTTCATGTTTCATTCTTCCTAAAGATCAAATTCACTAGTCATTCTCTACTATGGCACATTGCTCATTGCTCTAGAAAAAATATTACTACTAAAAAATTTCATTCTTTAGTGTGGCTACTTCAAGATCCCTTCCTAGGTACTATTGCTATCAAGAACCTTAAAATTTTCAAGGTTTCTTCAGTGTTGATACTAAGCATCATGAAGAAGAAGGACAGAAGTAGAAGAAATTTAGTGATTGAGGATGTGGATGCAATAGCCTAGGGCATCTCACACCTATCCCTACCTATGGTGATCCAAAGTTCTTTAGCCATCACTCCAAGGTAGGCCATTTTTAGCAATTTTTGCTTGTTCTTGGTTATTTTTGTTATTTTTCCAAGTTTGGGAGGTAGGTGTTTTTCCAAATCTAGGGTACTATGGTTGATAAAATTTTATTTTGGCAAAATCCAACCTCCTATTTTAATGGTTCATATGTGTTACTAAAGTTATTCAATCATTCAATATTTGTTTAAGATGGTTTTCAAATTAAGTTTTGCTATTTTGTATGTGTTTTTTACTAGTTTTGGCAAAAAATCAGACATACTTGTGAATTTTTTATTAACAAATTAGCTATATATTGTCAAATTCTAGGGTTTTGGATTTTTAATGTTAGGTTTAAGGCTTCTATTAACTATGGTTTTTCTTTATTTGGAATTATAATGAATGAGTTATAGACATTTTGGCTAGACTATACGGTTGCGTTTTGTGGCATTTTTAATGTTTTCATAGAAGTTTATGAATTTTTTTTCTAAAAAATTGACATGGGTTTTATATTTTCTATGGTAGTGGGTCGGTAGCTCTTGATTAATGCTTTAAAATTATGGTAGAATCACATGGTTTGAAGCTAAATGAATTTTTGGCAAATTTTCTACCAAACTCGCACAAAAGGGGTTTTTGATGATGGCTAGGCTTATCTCAATTTGGTCACATTTTGTGTAAAAAAAATTATATATTTTTGTCTTTTCTAGATATGGCTATAAATTTCATAATTTCAAGATTCCAATAATGGTGGAATCTCTTAAATTGGAGTTGAAATGAATTTTTATGAATTTTTTCCTAAGGTTGTACAAATTAGGGCTTGTTTTGGTTATAGCAATTTTACCACTTAAAGATGGGTAGTGTTGGCATACTTAATGATTTTTCTTGCCAATATCCCATATTCCTAAGGATGTATAGGGATGTTCACAATACTTTAATCTTGGTTTCATGGATATTAAATTTTTTTTGATATTTTTAGGAATGATTTTCCTATGGTGATTTTCTAGGTTCTAAGCCTTGTTGTGTAATTGTAGCTTAAACTAAGGTAAAGTATCTTGAATGTTTTTTAATGTTTGTGGCTGGTACTATAAAATGTTTAAAAGTTGTAAAGGCTATGATAAGGTTTTTTTTTGAAATTTTCTAGGAATTTTGGATAACATCCTAGGGTTTTTTACAGGGGCTAATCTCATCCTTAACTTGGATACTTAGCAAAAGTTTCCAAGAAATTCTAGCCATTATGAAGTTGATGTTATTTTGTGCTAAATTTTGTAAACATGGTTCTAATTAGTGTGTATTATTTTCCCATGTAGGACCTTTTTGAAGTCCATCCTAATAGAGGTGGAGTTGATGGACATCTTGTGCTGCATCAACTCCCCAAAGGTTAACACCCTCCTCCTTGATTTGATTCTCAAGTGAGGCTCACTATGCTTCTAGCTAGGGGTAAGGAAATTCCTTACCTAACTTCTCTAAAATTTCAATTTGATAATGTGGTCACACTTGGCTACTGATATAGCCAGCATCATAGTGGAGACCTGACTACCACAGGTGTCTAACCTAATCATCAAGTTCATAACTGATGATCCAAAGACCCATGTAGCAAGAGAGGTGGTGGACACTAGGGACACCATTGGTACACAATTCCTATCTAAGATCTAGAGCATGTTAGAGTATTTTTAGTATAATGCTAATAATACTCTTATGGTGGCACACCGAGTCCACACATTGTTCCAAAATCCTCCTGGGACATTGTATTTTCTATTGGGGTAAGCATGGTTATTATAAGTATTTAATATTTTTAGCTTATTTACCTTTCCTCTAACTTGATGGTTTTCATGCACTTCTTGCAAGTATAGGATTAGTGACCATGGTTTGATTAGGAATGATAAAACTTTGGCAGTGGCTCAAACCACATTATGTGTATTTACCAAAGGCCCAAAAATTTGAACCATTTTGGTTGATCAAGGATGATTTTGAGAAATACACTAATGTCTTCAACCCTATCTTGAAAGAGTGTGTGACCACTGAGATAGCACATAGCTAGTGAATGGACCCCAAGTGCATTAAGGAGAAGGATGCTGCTACCGAGACCTCCACGCAAGCCTCATTGGGCAAGAAGAAAAAAGGTAAGAACAAGGATGGTTTGTTATGTCTAATGTTTTTTTGGCTACTTAGGCCTTAAGTATTTTATGATTATAACTTATGGTTCTAGTTTTTTTAATTATATCTTGGTTTTACTAGATGTGCTTATGCCTATGCTAATATTTTGTTGTTACCTTATAGGACCTTCCACCTCCTTCAAGATCACCTTATCTATTCAAGACTCCCTGAGGAGAGTCTCATCTTGAAATATGGTGAGGTGGATCTAAAGCAATGATAGTTCAGGGAGCATGCACCTAGGGACATCCAAGTAAAAATTACGCATGTGAGATTGCTTGATGTCTTGATGGCATCCAACCCTTTTGTTCTTACTATTAATATGTTGCACATGATTGACTCCTTTGACATAGGAGCCAAGCAGTTCAGAACCATAGTTCAAGGTGTACTAATCACCACACCCATCAATGAGGTAACCATCTACGACTTGTTTGGTATTCCCTCTAAAGGGATGAAATTTTCCACCAAAGAAAAAAGGAGGAAGGCCATCACAAGGAGGTTGAGACATGGTCAGGTGCTCATTGTGGCCATTCTGGTTGATGATAGATGATTTCTAGATCCCTAAAGGAAGGAATTCATATCCCTTATTTAGATCTTATGCCTTTCCTAATTTTCTATAACAAAAGAATGTGATTAGCATTGTGTAGGCATGGATCTTCTTGAAGATCCTAATAGAAGGTACTTTGCTCAACTGCACTGCTCATCTAGCCATGGGGATGTGAGAGGAAATACTCAAACTTCATCAGGATCTCTTCATAATATTCCACATGCATTATGCATTTTTCATGGCATACTTAAAGAAATTTATGGAGTTTGTGGTGGTGAGGAGGAATGGGTGATGGGTGTGCCAAGACCTAGACCAACTCTCTAGGCCTTGGATAAAGCATATTTATCCCACCATGTAGGCCCAGAACCCACTAGAGGACATGGGGGAATCACTATCTGTACCACTAAGGAAGTTAGTGGTAGGTAGTATGCTTCTCATAATAGCATGAGGATTGAGCCTCACATGGTGTATGGTAGCATAATGAGGGCCCAAGAGTTGTGTGTTGAGGTTGACAGCATAGCCAAGGCAAAGTTGAAATGGCCTATAGAGGAAGCAACACTAGCATTCGAGCAACCTTCGAAGAGAAGGATCACCTTCAAGCTTAATAGGTCACATTAGGAAATCATCAGTATTTTTAACTATGTCCTAGTTATTGTTTGCTTTATGTATTATGGTTATATTATTGTTTTACATCCTAACCTATTTTATGTATTATGGTTGTAGATAAGCATCAAGACATGGTAGCCCAAGCTATCGTTCTGGAGGAAGAAGAAAGGTATGCAACTGTCATACTAGAGGAGAAACAAAGGCATGTAGAGGAGGTACTCTTGCATCAACATGAGGTTGAAGGATTAGACAACATTGATTTGGAAGACCTAGATGCTTTATCTGGTAGGTCCTTACTAGGTGAACCCCCCATCATCCTCTCGGAGGAGGAGGAAATAATAGGTATGCACATGCCTTACTGCTACTCATTATAGTATATGGTTTTGATTTCCATTCTAACCATTCAATGATTGTTATGCATGTTGTAGTTCTTAAGCCACAAGCAAAAGCCTCTACCACTACATTTTGAATGAATTCATGGTTAGAGGTCCTAGACAAGATGGAGTTTATCTGTAGGATGACCAAGGACATCATTGATCGATTGCAATAGGTTACACCCATGATGAGTGGCGAGGTACCCCTACACTCTACCATACGAATACGAGCGTACACGCGCGATCCGGTCGAACTCCGCAGACTAAATGCCTTAACGCCACAAGAAACACTTGGGGTTAATCGTTCGTTGTCTTCCCAGGCTTGCTTGTATGTGTCA
>MNCI01003962.1:556542-570726 GCA_015680685.1 Gnetum montanum | reverse complement strand
GAAGACGCGATATCGCAGGAGAAGACGCGATATCGCGGCCTAGTGAAAGTCGCGTCTCATCAATAGTGTAACTAATGACACACTAGGCATTAGTGATCTAAGGCTACATGTAGAGGTTAAGCACTTAATCTTAAGGCTTAAAAGGTTAAATTTGTTAGTCCCAACAATTAAATTGTTAGGCATGGTTAATTATCTAAGTTATGATTTTTCATGGCATAATTTAAGATATCATTAAATTATTGGGTACACAGATGATAAATCTAACCTCACCATTGAGTTAAGGGTTAAAAAATGTTAGAAGTGACTATTCATCTATTAGAAATGGACATTGTATGCCCATGTTATGCTAAAATTGAGCTTTGATGATCTTAAGACACTATGTTGGATGAGGAGTAGAAACTAATTTTCAGAGCCTATGGAATTGATGTAACTTCACCATTGTATTTGCAAGGTTGAAATCTGTAGGAAACAATATTTTGTTCACCAAAAAAGGGTTTCAAAATTAAAAGTTATGACTTTTAAGATTTAAAACTATGGGCACAAAAAATGAAACTTCTTTAAAGATCACCCTTAATTATGGAATTTTTTAACTTAGTTTCAAAATATTAAATTGAATTAAGTTAAAATTTTTCACTTTTCCCACCTAAATTTCAATTTCAAATATTTCGTTATTTGATGGAAAATATTAGAATAATTTCCATCAACGGCAAATTTTCGATTGCCAAAACTGGTAGGGAGCACAAGAGGAGGCCCCTTTTCCCAGCACTAGCATTGTCCACGACATGTCAGGGAGGTAGCTTTCCTTGGTGTTTGGCGATGAAGTCCGTGGCATGCCCAAAGAGGCAGCTTCTCCTAGTGATGGCAGTGTTTGTGGCACGTCAGGGAGGTAGCTTTCCTCGGTGCTAGTAGTTTTACAGTGCACCGGAGGAGGCAACTTTTTTTGGTGTCAGCAGTGTCAACCGCGCCCCAGGGGAGGCACCTTTCCTCAGCGCTGGCGGTGTCCACAGTCACCACAACTAACCAAAAACCTTGGCAGGTTTTCCAGCAATGGTAGCAGTGACAGCAGCGGCAATGGCAACAGTGACAGTGGTGTTGGCAGGGGTAGAAATGGCCCACGGAGCACGCTAAAAAATGCGGAGAACGGAACACAGCGATGGTGTAGCAGGACATTGGATGCAATGGTGTAGAAGGGTTTCTGTGGCATGGGCGGCTGCAATGGTGAGGAGCAGTGGCAGGTATCAGCAGAGTGCGGCAGGCGAGGCAAGCAACATTTCGCGGTGGCAGAAGGGAGCCGTTACGGAAAATCTTCACTGACCGAAATCAGCAACAGTATGCGTACATAAGCATGGGTAATAACATAGAGCAGTAGCTCAGCAAATATGGTAGGAGGAGGAGTAGAAGCAGGGAAGGAGCATNCATGCTTTCATGCAAACGCAAACCCAAAAACAGTGACGACGTCAATGAGAATAATGATTATGACGATGACGACAACAGCGACGTTGTGTTAGTTTCCATGGTGGAGCAGCTGCTTTCAGTGCCATGCACGGCGTGGACGACGAACTGGAATACATCCATGCTCACCTGCGCTACAACACCATGTTAAACGCTACCCTGTTCAGCAACACTTGCATATTCTTTGGTGCCATTTCTGTTTTGTTTTGTTGATTTGGTTGTTTTTTGTAAATAAAATTTAATTATTATTCAAATATATAAAAAAAGTTCATACCTTTTGCATTAGTGGTCACCCGAACAAAGCTTAAAAGCAAAGAAGTTGGGTTTGCTAAAGATGAAGACTAAGGTTCAATCTCTAAAAATAATTTTTGAATTAAAAATTAAATTATTTTTTTAAGGTTAAAAATTATTAAATTTTATTAAATAGCATGGACATCAAGAAATGCAATATCTCCCAAATTGTAAGTTCAATTGGGAGGAAATTTGTATTCTTAGAATCATCTTGATGAGTACTACCCATTGGGCATGGTTTTAAGGTTTGAAAACTAAATTGGATTCTCAAGAATTGAGAAGAACAAAATAGCCTAATGTGCCAAATTAACATCCTTATGATTATGTATAGGCAACATGATAACTTCTAGAACCCTTGGATAGGAATATAGTACTTTTACTTGGCAATTTGACAAGTATGATGTAGGCTTTTTCTCTCAGATCAAGGTTATACCCTAGCAAGGTACTAAGGAGAAGATAAGCAATGTAAACCTCATAACCTACCTACCAAGTACTCATTTCCCTATCTTATTATAATAATCCTTAGTAGGAGCGGCATAACCTTATGACTAGGTTGAATACCTTAAGTTTATCAATACATAAGTCTTGGGTAAGATGAGTAATGCCAAGTTACAAGAGTTAGGTACTTAGAATAATGAGTTGCAAAGAAACAAAATTGACTAGGCCATGGTTACTAACCTTAGGAAAAAATTTAACAATGACCTTAATCAATTAATATTTTTAGCCTTACTACAAGATGTGTAAGAGTTACCTTGGCTAGTGTATCCTTATGTTACTAATGTTTCTTGTAATTGATGAATCTTGATGAGGCATAATCAGATCTTTCTCGGCCAATGATATCCATGAATCAATTTTATTCGTTGGTGGTATATACATCTCTTGTAGATGCTTAATCCATTATCCATTAAATCAATAAAACAATATCTTCTGACTTACATAGATCATCTCGAACATTTGGTGCATCTACTAGTGGTCCATGACTCTTACTAGGGTGTGGCTCCATGGTTCATCATCAGGTTGTAGTTGGTTCATGGTTCTAAATAGCCCTTAGGTCATGATTTGCTCTGATACCAAACGTGACATCTCGTTCCTGAATGTCATAGCAAACATCAAATATATGTTATATTAGACATCATGTAAAAGACAATAACGTAGCAAATGTCAAATATATGTAACATTCGACATTAAGTGTAAAGAAAATAATAATAGGGAAAATGTAGAACAAAAGAGGAAAAATGCTTTATTGATGTAGAATAATGTATCTAGGTCATGCTTTGGGTGTTCCTTAGGATTTTCTTCCTTCAACATCTATCCCTTAGAGGCAATCCAAAACTACCATAATGGTTAGGCCTACAACCATCTAGAAGGAATGGCAAGTCATTTTCTGCTTCACCCAACACCTATTACTTGCCTTTACTAGTTCTACAACTCCATGTTGATATGACCTCTAATGCCTAGGTATAAATACCTTAGGTCAAACCCCTAAAGATCACCTTAAGAGACATGTCCATTTTTACAACATGACCTTTTGGGTCTTAATTACAACAAATCCTTTTGGGTTTTATTATACTAATCTCAAGATTAGTTATGGAAAGACACCATCTTCATTATGCAGTAGCACCATTTGGGAATAGGGATGTTATAATTGTGGATCTTAGTAAGGTCTTGGTAAGGGACCATGGATTAGTCATGAATTATAGTGATATCATCATGATAGTTGAAGGGCTAAATTTAAATTAAGAGAAATTTTATTTTATATATATTGGAAGAGGGATAATAATGTAACCAAAAATATGTCATAATGTGATGTTAGCCTTGTGTAAGACACTTGATTTGATAACTCTAGGTCATGGCTTCGATTTTGGTGGGTAATGCTAAGTTATATAAAGTTCTAATTAGAATATATATCTTTAGATGTACCTATGTTTAACTTATTTTAGGTTCCAACACACATAATGGGGTTGTGCATGTGATCCTTAAAAAAACATATGATAAAATAACATAAGTTAAGTACAAAAGGTATAATAAGTGCATACTTAAGTAGTTTTACAACATTAACATTAAAAGTAGCCATGAAATTCCAACTTCTTATTGTGTTTTCTAAGGTGCCTTTATTGCATCGTGGCACTTTGTAATCTATTAATAGGATCTTATTAAATACTATCATAAAGCATAAAAATAGTTCTTGGGGTATATCTTTATTATAATTATTTTAGATTCTAATACCCTCCCTTAGTTCCAAAAAAGAACTAAATAAAATAAAATGAAATAAAATCCTACCTATATTATTTTTTCAATTCCTATGAATTTTAAAATTCTTTACTAATGTTAAAAATAAAATGTTATCCACTAAGTGTATGACATTTACTATGCTTATGTAACATTTAAAATAAGCACTACTTTCTAGTAAAACTACATTACTCTTGTGAAGTATTAAAATTTTCAAACTAACATAATCCATTATAAAATCAATTATTGGTCCATTATTTTCATCAACATTCGTTCCTAGCATGATTCTAGTTGATGAAAACATATTTCATCATCTTGATTGATTAGAAAAAATGTTGAAGATGCAAGTGAATTATTTTATTTATATAATGCTTTTGAAAAGTAGGTTGAAGATGTTTTTTGCATTTGAATGCGAAGTATTTCTCTTTTCTAAAATAATTGGTCATATACATTGAAGGAAAAACATAATTACTAAACAAAATTAAGTGATTAATAACTCTACCAATGTTGGTATTAAGTTAAGATACAAAGGAGTGTACTTAGCATTAGGTTGACAATCGATTATAAAACCTTATTAAGTCTTATAGATGAGATGTGCACAATTCATAGGGTTTGATTGCTATGGTAAATGAGCAAGAGCTTGTTAGATTGTCCCCCAAAAACAATGCATAACATCATTACTCAGATATTATAAAAAGTAGAAAAGGGTTCCCACATTAGGGATGGGTGTGGATAAAGAAGCAAGTTCAACAATAAAAATGTTAGATCAAAACCTAGAACATGGACATTCTTAATAAAAAAACCTTTGAAATTATCAATGCCCTAAAAAGATAATGAATTAGCATTGTGTAACACCTTGTATTTTTGGTTTCTTAAGCTTATGCTATCTATATAGATTTTAGATATCTCTTTAAGTGTTATTTAGATGAATATTCTTAGATGAGAGAGCTATTAGATGAAATGTTAGCAATGCATTTATAGTATCTACATATTTCACTATATGCAGTGACTTGGTTGAATGAGTTGGTAGGTATCATGGATGATGATAAGGAATTGGGGCTACATTAGCAAGCATACGATGTGCACTAATATGGCTCTGTTGATGCATAAATGTTGATCGCATAGCAACACCCATGAAAACTTGTTTTAAGAGACTATTGCCTAGAGTGCTTTTCCTATGAGTACGAAAACCCAGAAATAGTCTCAGTTAGAAAGGGCAATATGGTGCTTTAACAGGTCAATAATTTTAAATAACTTTAACAAGGAAACTTAAACATATTAGCTGTTCAAATTGGTAACGTAGCTAGGAAAATAAAATGGTTGTTCATTAAACAAGCTCAAAAAATGAAAGTTTAAAGTAACTGAAGACTCATACCTTCAAATACAAATAGAGGCCTTATATTTGAAATGGTTTCATACAAAAGAGATTAAAGCTCTTAGATGCTGGAATAACAAATAAAATGTTTTAGCAAAAGACTTAGCTCAAAATTGAGCACCGGATCTAATTGGCAAAACAGATAACCACTTGTACAAGCTTGTCTACGTGTGCATACCTCCAAGACTGGTTCAGTAATGCACTTCCAAAAAAGGTTCTTGGGATTTCCCCTCTTAGGCCTTGCCTCTCGCGCATTTGGCTACGAGGTTTTTATCCTATGCATCAAAAGAATCTGATTCGTGGAAGCGAGGAATCGAGGATTCACTATTTTGAACGTGTTTGGGTACGTGTGCCTCAAGAAAAAGTGGGTACGGGTTCATAGCCGGGGACATGATAGAGAAAATTTAAATATATTAGTTTTTATTAAAATTAAATCCCATATATCATAAAAATACATTGTAAAACATAGAAGAAGTACAATGTAAATCCAAAATATTGTTAATGCTTAAAAATTGCATAGAAGATTGCAATATCACCATTAAATTGAAGCAAAGAAATTTGCAAAGGTATGGAGGGCACTGAATTCTTTTCCTTACTCAGGAGCGAGCCATAATCTGGTCAAACATATAATTTCTGCAACAACCAAAATGACAGCAATAAAATGAAATCCTTTTCTTACTCAATCCAATATTTCCAAAAATGAAATTAAGCCTCAAGCCTCAACCAAATTTATAACAAATCAGGTCTGCTAATACTTTTGTTCAACGTTGTGAGTAGCACCCACCGTATTATAAGAATACACAACTTAAATAAACTAGGGACAGCCCAGTAACTCATCTCACCTATAATGATAAAAAATGTTTCATACGCTGGAAAATCAGAGCACCATGAGGTTGCATATGGCCATTGTCATGTGATGTGGTGGTGAGCTTCGTTGCTTTATAAGCAAACAGATTTTTAAAAAAGTTGAACAAGCATCCATCCGTCATCATGTTCATGACGCTGACCCTGTTTTGCCCTGTTTTGTTTTTTCTTTTTTAAGCAGAGATATGAGAAAAAGAGCAAAAACCAGCAAGGAACAATAAACACGCGAGAATGTGAGAGTCATGGCGGAACCTTTGACGCTCCTGGCTTCCGTATGACCCATACTTGCCACTTCGGCCATCGGTTACCCTTTCGTGATTTCCGTGTGTTTGTTTATTTATTCGTACTCCCTTGTTTTCTGTGGTCCGTCTGCCGATGTCATGAATCTTGATTGCTTGCTTGCCACTTAACAATGAAATGAAATTTTTGGTATGATTCAGAACAGGAGAAATATGTAAGATTTTATTGCAAAATGCAGAGATCGCAAGAACTAAAACCGCAATAACAATACGAGGCAAGGCAAGGCGACCATATCAATGTATATTTTCAAATCCACACAAAATTTCATTGGAAATTATTAAATACGTACCCACTGCGAATTTAATACGCTTCTGTACGCACTCCCGAATCCGACACGAACAGTTCGTCAAAATTTATAGGGAATCGCGAATCTCCGGCGCATAGGTTTTATCGGTTCTGATTTTCACCTCCCACGACTGCCGCCTCAACTTCTGACTCTTCCCCTTCCACTAGAACCATCCGTCCAAGCTAAAACATGAGAGGAATTGAAGCGATGAGCAGGAACTAGGCATGCACGACCCTGGCAGACCCAGGAATACGTAGACACCACGTGGATCATCACGATTATGCAGCGGCAAAGCAACATGAGGAATCTTATGAATGGTGGGGCTTGCCTAGGAACTCGTAGCTCCCGCGCAACCACCTGGGAAGCCATGGGAGACCCACCAGCCAAGCACAGAACAAAGAGAAGCAGAGTGGGTAGTGTAGACCAAGACAAAGGTGCTGATAATCTCAGTCGGGTACCCTTGCCGGCTCTGGCAGAATGCCTGTTAGCTTGAACTTTGCCAACAGATTGTTGTCCGTCACCAGTGGACGCTCGCCCTCATCCCTGGGCTTTTCAGTGCATGTTGCACCGCCGGATTCCCCATTGCAGCATGTCTTTGTAGCCGGAATAGGAGTAGTAGAGCGGGCATACGGCGGAGTCCAGAGAATCAGTGTAGGCACCGTGATACCTGTCTGTGAAATCGAATACCTGCATGGCACACGAGATGAGGAGATTGGAGTAGCAAGTGCCGAAGCAGCGAAAAATCATGGACGCAGCTGCAAGAGCTGCGCCGCATGGTGGAGCCTTGACCGTAGGATAGCAGAGATTACGGGGTTATCTGAGGAAACCATTACAGGATAGAAACAGCCACGCGTACCGGCCTGAGCGCCTCCGAAGCTGACACCACAATTATCTTACCGCTTCTCCAATAAGACACAATTAGGCAGACACCAGAATTTTAGTCTCTTGGGATTTTAACCTATCGATGGCATGACTAATGTTGATAGATAATAATAATTTTCTTATAGTAATAAAAAAACTCAAAGGTTGCATGATACCCTTTTTGAAATCACTTCTATGTATTATCAAATTTGTCAAATTTGTTTCAAATAAAGTAATGGCTTAAAATTGTGAAACTATATCCTAGTGGGTAAATTAATTAATCATGGCATTAACACGCTCATTGTTGATCATTATTATATTTTATCATATTTGTTGATGTGCTTAAGTTGAGATAATGTATTTCATTCTTTGTTGATTATATTAGAGTTGTTCAATTTGTATATTTTTATGTAAGTTTTGAGTAAGAAATGTAGAGTTATACATGTTTTTATTATGTGGGTTAACTATAGATAGTTTGTTTTGCTGTTATAGATAGTTTCATAATTTACATTTTGATTGCTTTACTAGGCAAACGTAACATGATTAGATATTATTAACATATTTTGGTAACACTAATCATATTAGTTTTTACTTTAATGAATTTTATATGTTAGAAATAGATTTGCTAGTGAAGTATGACCTATAATAATAGTCATGCATATAGGTTTAGTAATGTTTTAAATAAAACACTATGGTACATATAGTAATGTATACTTAGTGGTATGACATTGTTGGTAATAACTTATTTATTGAATATAGATTATGTAAAGATTTATGTTCTTGCTATGATAAGTATATTTCTCCTTGTGCTTTGTACTTAGTGATGTTTAGATAATATGTTGCATTTGGTTATATTGTGATCAATTATATTTTCTAGCATAATATATTTTACATTAAATGTATGTGTAATATTTTATGATCCATGTAATATTTTGATTTCAATGCATTATTCTAGTTGAAACACCACCAAATTTGCATGTTGTAACCTTTGTAACCCCATCACATGAAAACCCAAGGCAAAACTTCATTCTAAATATGAAGGTTGTAACCCATGAGGGGCAATCTCACATGTTTCATACTTTTGGAGTTGAAAAATTCCTCATAAGTGGTTAAAGTCTCATTCCCAAAGTGAAAAGAGTCACATAGTATCCATATTTGGGCTTTGCGAAGGGGGTGGGGGGTGGGACAGGTGTGTGTGGGTGTGGGGTTGGGGGAGAGAAGGTTCAAAAATGTTTTTTGGGATACCAAAAATGGCAATTTGGTGGGTTTTATGGGAAGTATACACTTTTCTACACTAGAAACACTAGCAAGGGTGGATCTCACCTATCCCTAGCATGGAGGGATGTGGGCCACCTACTCCTAGCACAGAGGCATCAAACCCAACATGGAGGAGTGCAAGGGGGCAGATCTCACCTCCCCCCTAGGTAGAAGTAGGGTAATGCTAAGCTTGGAAGGGTTTGACCTTCACCCCCAACATTGATCTTTCATCCCCCCCAATGTTGACATGTCCTTCCTAGCATAGAAGTAACATGACCAAGATTTTGATGTCACATCAACTACAACAAGAACTGTGCAATGTCAACATGGAAGGTTGAAGACTCAACATGGAAGGAGAAAAGTCAGCATGGAAGATGCAACATTGTTACTATTTCTGGTAAATGGAATGGCCATGGGGGTATGACACTTTCCATATATGGTAATTCCCCTAGATTTTGGGGACCTACCCCTTTGACATGGTAGAAATTTATAGTAATTTGTAGCCAATTTGCAGCTCAATTTGTTAGTTGTTTGTAGCAAATTTGCAATCCATTTTATGGTCAAAAACCTATAAAAACCAAACCCCCACACCATTTCAAGGTTTCACACTTTGGCATTTTTGAGCATTTGGCATTTTGGACATTCAAGAGCTCTTACTACCTAGCAGAAATGCAACTTCTCAGGTCTTACTAGTGTAGAACCATTGTAGCCTTGTTACCCCTATTACCTCTTGATGAGTTGACGAGGCCTAGTCAATGCAACCTCATCGACAAGGCCTAGTCAACACATCTTACCATGTGTCAACGAGGCCCCATTGATGTAGTGTCAATTTTTTGGATTTTTGGCTATAAATATGCACTTGTAGCTACATTTATGACATAATTAAATTGTAGTTGCAGTGGAGCTCTTGCATTTTTTCCATTTGAAAGTTAGAATTTTTCCTCTGAGTGCCCATAGCAAGAGTCATTGAGTGTACGGATCTTTATTAGAGCATTGTTGTACCTAAGCATGACAATGTGTGTGGTAATAAAGATGAGCTTTTTGATAAGCCTTGCAGTACTTTGGATAGATTAGCTACTCTATTTATGCATTTACTATGTTCAATTATTTATTAAATGTTTTTAACTAGTCATTAAATATTTTCCAATTATTACATTAATGAGACAATTAAGTGAGGTAGATTACACACATAAGTACAACTACTTCAAGTGTAACACATATTCGCTTGGTAATCCTAGCAGAGTTATTGCTTAGTATGCCCAATAGCATAGTGCTTGGTCTCCCAGTAGCGGATACATGGGTTTAGGACGTGTACAAAAAGTGGAAATGGATACTTATGTTAGAATTAGTTAAATGATTAGTTAATTATTTAATTTAGATTAGTTAATCAAATCCTTTTTTATCTACAATTCAAGCATCCAACTATAAAACATCAAAATGATAAAAATCGAATGCCTCAATTACACTTAATCATACCAATGAATGTCACAAGTGTAATTGAGAAGACAACAATTGACGTTAAGGCTAGATTCACTTCCTAAAGGGCTATTGCATTGGAAACAATAAAGTCCATAGAATTCAACTGGATCATGCATGAAGGCTTTGTGATTTGTATGGTTGGGCATAGGGGTACGTCACTGCTCATCATTGGTGCTGTTGTTGGGGACTTTGTTTGTGGAATGTGTGCTATTTAGGTCTAAGTGAATACCATTATATCGTTGTATAAACCTAAAGGTAAATATCACTTCCACTATACATAGAATTATAAAAGCACATTGACAATTTCATTTTGTTTTGAAAAATGTATTCTTCTTCTCACAAGCATGAAGATACCAAATTACCGATCCCACAAGAATGCAAGGTAGTATACGCTTATCTAGATGAGTTTGTGCCAAATTTCACCTTTCCTACATCAGGATGAAAAAATGTGATGGTGTGATATAGAGGGCAATGCCATCTTCCCTCCTGATCGATCTATACCTAGAATGCTATTCAAAACCTTAAGACGTTAGGCATAGAAGATCTTCATGAAGAATACATTGTGAATGGATACAACACTTGGAACTACTGTCCCACAGAAACACAAAGTAAATGAGATCAACATCAGGAGAAACTCCATGAAGCTACAAAGGGGAAACATTATACTAACCCCTTCTTCCTACTAGATCAAGAGGACAATGAGGATCCTCCCTTGGAAGGTTCTCAACATGAAGATTCTCCACCCCTTGCTACTAAAGGAGAGGGTGTGAACTTGACCCTGTGATCAGTTATTCATAAACTAGGTTCAAGAAAGAGTGATAGCCAAGGTAGGAACTCAAGTAAGCACCACAATAGCAAGGGATCTAAGGATGATGATCATAAGAAGTGTAAGAGTGATGGCAGACATTGTGGTGGTAGTGGTGGTCCACCTTTCTCTTCATCCTCTTTATCCGATTCCAAACATTCCTCTTCATCTGATGGTTCTTATGGAAGTCATCGTCAGAACAATCGTGATGAAGGTGATCAAAAAAATAACAATGATCATGAAGGCCACAAAAATTGAAGGGATGGCCAAAATCATTATCGATGGCATCGATGTAGTGATGATGATTGATGAGTCACCATTTTAGTCAACTGCGATATCGTGTACGCAATATTGTAGCCTATCTCCTCATCTATAAATAAGAGGTAGACAGTTTTGATAGGCATTAGTTTTTGGTAAGTTTAAGTGTTTAGTTTTTTAGTGGTTCTTTCTCTCAACCCTTTTCCTCCCATTGTGTGCCCATAGTGTGGTGATTGTAATTATATGGCATCCTTTATTCGAGTGTGACGTACTTGGACCCGCACATGACCAGCAATAAAGATCAAGATTACTTCATCATTGTAGCATTCACTTAGTTTAATTAATTAATTATTTAATTGTTGTTTATTTCTTTATTAGTTAATATCTCTCACCCTTATCTCCTAGTAATGAGGAATGAGTACGACTTGATCACGAGCATTTAAGTGTGACTACTTGATAACCTAGTAGCATACCTAGGATCTGCACTTGGTAATCCTAGTGGTAGTCGTGCACGAGGTCCAAGATGTGTATGGATGATTGAGGGACAAATGCTCATCGCACTTAGGCTAGCTTAGATTCTCTCTCACCCTCTCTCTTAGCTTAGTTAATATTATTTTCCATTATCTCTAGGAGTAGCATTAGTATAGAAACACATCATACACCTCACTCTGGACTAAACCATACATGACAGGCTAATACTAGTCTAGGTGGGAAGACAGTGAACTACAACCTAAGAATAACTATCTAGGTACCACAACTAGCCCGTCTGCAAAGTTTGATGGGATCATGCGTGAAGCACTCGTATTCATATGGTTGAGTGTAGGGGTATCTCACCACTCATTAATGATGAACCCTTATTGGTGACTCACAGTATTCTCAACATTGCAAAGGCTGTGAAAATCCCAACTAGGCATATGAAGGATAGTAGGATCAAGTGACTAGACATGAACAATATCCCAAGATTTGAAGGGGGATACAATTCTAATCTGCAGACACATCTACAAGCTTTTCAAGATGCCTGTGCCTTATAGAACATAGAGAACAAGTGGTAGAAACCCAAGATTTTCCCAAGGAAACTCATTAAGAAAGTTGAAAGTTGGTACTAGTCCTTAGAGTCAGGATCTATCCATAGATGAAGTACCATGTTAGAACTATTCAATGATAAATACTAGACATACTCTAGAGTTTATAATTTGAGAAGGAAAATCCAAAGCTAGAAATAAGGAGCACATGAACCCTTGGATGCTGCCATGGGCCGATACTCTTCAATCCTACATTGATTCCCTAGCCATGGTTACTCTCAGAGGAAACAGCTTTACCACATCATAGATGGGCTTAGAGAAGAAACAAGAAGAACCCTTGGGGTGTATGTCTAAGGAAGGTTGTTTGAAATGAGAGCTCATCAGATCTAAAGGCTAATTGAGTAGGTAGAAAAAGAAGAAGATGAGCTATGAAAAAGGGAAAGTGCTAAAGAGTATAATAGGGATCCATCCATTAGAAAATGAGAGGTTTGATTTTGTGACGTGGAGGAGTTACCACTTGATAAAGTGGTGAATAGAAAGACCTTGCCCATCCAAAAATATATTTCTAATATTTTAGCTAAGGTGGACAAGTTATGGGACTCTTTGGAAGAAAAATCTCAAATTTCTTTAAAGATTTCTGAAGAATCCAAAGAACAAAATAGTGACCATAATCGCAGGAGGTGAAAAGAAGTTAAACATGCCTACCAAAGAGGTAAGGGCAAAGTTGCTGGAGTAGAGGAAGTTGTGGAGTTTGACTCTAATGATGAAACTAAATGTGACATATGCCAATATGAACATCTAAAGGGATGTTTCCCATCACACTTATAAGAGTTTGGAGTGTATGCATTGAATCCTCACCTAGCATGTAGGTAAGCTCCAAGACTATTGCCTTATCCTCAAGGAAGTCCAAGGTAGTTTCACCAATAGTAGCAAGCTTACTATCCAAGTGGAACTCCTCCACAACCTTATGAACAATACCAATAGTAGTACCAACCATAATCATGGAGAATGCCACTGCTAAGCTAGCAATACCCTTATAGGCAACTAGATTCATACAGGTACTATGTTGAATAGCTTGTCTTCCCTAGAAGCTCTAAAAGTCATGTATCATTCCAATATCACTATTACCCTCTAGAGTATCACTGAACACATTCATCATCTACTTGAGGGAAAAACCCATATCCATATACTTATCATCCTCCACATCTCTCTACACCTACACCTCCACCTTCAACCCAATTACCTCCTGCTCCGTCTACGCAAGGGGAGATTCCTCCACAATCATAGCAATGAAATGTTACAAGGGCTATACACTCAGAACCAATTTTTCAACTATGTAGTCTGGATAATTGATCAAGAAAATGACCTTTCTTTTGGTCCAATAGTACTCTCTAGCCCTCAACCTATTTCAGATTATTGTCTTGCATCTCCATCACCCTCATCCCCTACATCAAATACCTTCTAGTATCCTTCAAATCAAGTGTTGCCTAGGATCTACACTGTAATGCTAACTCATGCTATTTCTAATTGGATTAAGGTTGAAAATATTCGTACAAAAAGATTTGATCTAGGAAGTCCACTCATTTATCTACAGATTGTTGGACAAGAGCCATGCAAGGCTCTTCTTGATTCTGGTTCCAAAGTTAACCTCATCTCCTATGATATGTACAAGCCTAGGACCTACCACCTCTTAAGAAGAGTAACA
>MNCI01003962.1:529175-554828 GCA_015680685.1 Gnetum montanum | reverse complement strand
GCTCTCTGATTAGTTTCCAAACGAACTCTTCTTTACTAAAGCAATAAATGAACAAACTCCTAAAAAAGCAATATGGTATAATGCCATCTTCACATATCTTCTTACTCAAGAGATGTCACAAGACTTGGATTTTATGAAGAAACAAAAATTTCTTCATTAGGTCAAATACTTCATGGAAATCAATGAACACCTTTACAAGGTGTGTGCTGATGGCCTAATTCGTTGGTGTGTCTCTGATGAAAATCAACTATGCATTCTCCTGATTCTCATGAAGGACCTTGCAGAGGCCACTATGTAGGAAGATGCATGGCTATAAAAATCTTGATTGCAGGATACTATTGGCCTACAATCTTTAGGGATGCTCACCAATTTGTCAATTCTTGTGAACATTGTCAACGTGATGGAGGGATGACCGCTTGCATGGAAGATCCTCAACAGTGCATTCAACCACTAGAACCTTTCAACACATGGGGCATTAACTTCATAGGTCCCATCACACCCTTGTCTAACAAGAAGGTGTATATTATAATAGTAGTTAACTACTACAAAAAATGGGCAGAAGTAATAGTCGTTATTGATTGTACATCATCCATTGCTACCAAATTCATACAACAAAATATTATGGATAGGTTTGGGGTGCCATGTTCACTAATGTCTAATAACGAAACTCATTTCATGGGTGCCACATTTAGAAAATTATTGCAATGCTTGGGGGTAGAACATAAATTAACAATACCTTACCACCCCTAAGCCAATGGTTAAATAGAGGTAACCAACAAAGAAATTACAAAAATACTAACATTAACCATTAGAAAATATAGGAAGGATTGGAGTACAAAACTTAATGATGCTCTCTAGGCTTATCATTCAACTTGGAAATTTCCTATTGGCTATTCTCCCTACCAGTTAGTGTATGGAAAACTTCCAATGCTCTCAATTCAATCCGAGCTCCGTACACTCTCAATGGCCTATGATCTAAACCTTGACCTAAGTTTAGCATAGAAGGAAAGATTGATCAATCTGAACATGCTAGATGAAAATTGCTTAGTGGACCTATCCTTGAATGAGGTGAATAAGGCATTCAATAAGCAATGTCATGATCTTAGAATCAGGAAAGTAAAACTTTAACTAGGAGACAAGGTTCTTTACTAGAACCTCACACATGTATCCTATAAGATAAAATTCCAAACATTATGGGAGGGAACTTACATAATTGATCAAACCTTTTCCTCTAGGGCCATGTTGATCTACAAACCTAACAAACCAAATAAAAACTAGTTGGTCAACATCTGATGAGTTGCCAATTTAGTTGACCGCGATATCACAGCCTGTCTCCTCATCTATAAATAAGAGGTAGATAGATCCGATAGGCATTTTTTAGTTAATAGTTAGATTTTTTAAATTTAAGTTCTTTTTACATCATTTTCTCTCTCAACCCTTTCCTCCTAGTGTATGCCCGCAGTGTGGTGATTGTAATTGTACGATATCCTTATTCGAGTGTGACGTACTTGGACACGCGCATGATTAGAAATAAATATTGAGATCACTTCATCATTGCAGCATTCACTTAACTTAATTATTTATTTAGTTATTATTTATTGCTTTCTTAGTTAATATCTTCTTACCCTAAACTCCTACTAAACGTGGAATGAGTACATCTTGATCATGAGTATTTAAGTGTGACTACTTGGCAACCTAGTAGCATACCTAGGATCTACACTTGGTAATCCTAGTGATAGCCATGCACGAGGTCCAAGATGTGTATGGATGATTGAGGAATGGATACTCATTGCACTTAGGCTAGCTTAGATTATCTCTCCATTTTACTCTTCGTTTAATTAAAGATATTTTCTATTGCCTCTAGGAGTAACACTAGGTTAGAAACCACATCATACACCTCACTCTAGACTAAACCATATGTGACAAAGCTAATACTAGTTCAAGTGGGAAGACAGTGAACTGCTACCTAAGGATAACTACCTAGATACCACAACTAGTCCATCTGCGGAGTTCGACTAGATCATGTGTGAAACACTCATGTTTGTATAGTTGAGTGTAGGGGTACCTCGCCACTCATCAACATCCAACAAGTCAAACCTTTCCTAGAACTATAGTAGGCCAGTGCAACTACCACCTCAACAAATGGACAACCATGTTCTATTTCTTGGATCTCCTCCCTCCAACTTTGTCATGGGGGAGATAGCCATCTGTGTTGACCATTATCATGGCCTCTTAGTCTTTCTACCTTTTTGTTTTTCATGTTTTTGATTTTTGAATTTTTCTAATTTTACATCATCTTTAGTATTTTTAAACTTTCTTGATTATTTTACACTTTCTTATATATTTTACTTTATTTTTTCTTTCTTTTGTTTAAGTATGATATTTTCTCATTTTTGCTAATAAATTTACTTTATTATCACAGGAAACAGTGCCACTGTTGCTATTTACTAATGATGGTTTGTGCTTAATGTGTGATTGTCGATGTCTAGTTTTTATTTTTGAATTCTGATGTCTAATGACTTTAACATGGTTTATTTTTCATGGAATAGGTAGTGACTCCACTTCATCCACCCAGCCAATGAACTCTATGATTTTCCTTGTTTTGGGAATTTGAGGTTCCTTTTCATTAAAGAAACTTTTAATTAATCGATGACCTTGGTAGTTCTAGAAATAGGAAGGATTTAAAGGTTTGTAAAGGGTGTGAATTCAAGGGGACTCAATACTCTTTGTCCTATTCTTCTTGCTTGAGTTCTTGAGTGTTTTTCATGGACTTCTTGCTATTCCACATCAACCACTAATAGAAAGAAAAATGATGTTGTTGCATGGTGTGGTTCACATTCAAAAAAATAAAAGAAAAAGAAATAATGGTAATTCAAAGGACATTCCTTTAAAATGAATAATTCATTACATGGTGTGGTTTTTATTTAAAAAATAGTAATGGGAATTCAAAGCACATTCCTTGGACAAATAAAAGGGCTACAAGCATTGGTTATGGGACTCGAACAACATTCACCTACGCCTGAAAGTCCCCTCTAATTAAGGCCCTCTCTCTGACTTCCTATTTCTTATTTCTTCTCTTTGTGGAATATTGGTTGTTTTCTGGAAGCACTCGTGTGTCTCATGTGGGTGGATCAGTCTTAGAGTGATGATGCGACATTACTAAAAGTGGATGGTTTTGGTCTAGACTGAGGATGGAAATTCTCGGGTCATTTTAACCCTCAAATTCCATAAGGGACTTCTTATGACCTCAATTTGAAACTCCATTTGACCTTCTCTATCATCCATCCATGCCACCATAACTCACCTCACTATGAAGTTCTATGTTATGCTCTATGTCTTAGTTTGATGTGTTGGGATTCGTAAGTAGATTCTTTCAGGTTGATCTTTAACTTATTATGATCATTAAATTAACTATGGGGTCCATAGACTCCTTAGTTGAGGTTATGCAAGGGAAAAAAAGGCATGAGCCTGCTATGGGAAGGATCCACTTGTATATCTCTTGGCTTGATTAGTTAAGGTTCCATACCTTTGACATCGCTACAATCCTATTTTTTGCATTTTTCATTGCATAAACTGCTCAGTACTTCTTAATATTTCATTTCATTCATCCACTAAATCAATTTTTCTCGTTTTTCCAAAATTTATAAGCTTCAACACCTTCTTCTCATGTTTTCATACTATTCTTGGTCTTCTGAGCTTCCATTTAATCCCAATTTTATCCAAAAATTCCTTGTATTTTCAAAGTTTAACCAAGTCAATGATGGTTGTTAACTATGTCAACGAGGCCTAATCAATGTAGCTGATCATGTTGATGAGGCCTCATCGACTAGGCCTCATCCTCACAGTGCTTAGATCCTATATATACCATCAGACACTTTGGAATGTTTTGCAAATTGCTCATAAGGAATTTTTGCAATTTTTGATAGCCCAAAACTTTCTAGAGCTCATAACTTCACAACTGTTTATCCAGATCACTACATTTTTCAACTTCTGGAGGCCACAAACCTTAAGGTTTCCAATGAAAAATTAAGGAATTATTTTGAAAATTTTCCTAACTCCCCCAAAGGATTAATAACCTTAACCATATATAAACATCAACTTTTTCCTAAGTTAACCATTCCAACAACCTCTAGGATGATTTTTTAATGATAATACATAAATAATAATTAGGTTAATTAAATCAACCATAATCAAAACTTAGCCAAGTATAACTATCCTCAAGAGTTAAGGTATCCCAATTTTTTTAAGGTTACACAATGATTGCTAATCCATGGTCTTATTGTGATTATAGATGGCACCTAAACAAAAATGTTAGTAGGAAGGAGAACCCTCACAACCATGGGAGAAATGACCCAAAACTAGAAGGGGCTAGTAAGCAAAAGGCCAAGAACTACTAGAGGTGACCCATGCAATGAGACTCTTTAGGAGGAGCTTGAAGTGAAATCTATCCAACAGATTCCAAAGGAAGAAGTGTCAATCGAATAATCACAAAGAGGAGAAGTGCTTGGACTCACGCCAAGGCTTGAGGTCATGTTGACTCAAGCTTACCTAGACATCATTCGATCTTGAGAAATTCAAAGATTGATTCTTCAAGAGATCAACTTTAGGTCATTTTTGGAGGAAGCCTTAGAGGATGTCAAGACACAACTATAGACTTCTCCCATGTGGCTAGTCATCACGTCCAGTGGAGAATGGTACATCGGAGAGACCTATCTCCTTTGGAGTAGTCGAAGGTTGGGGTCCATTGTTAAGATCAAGGACATTCAAGTGTCCTAATTAGTAGAAGCCATTGCATAGACACTTGGGTTTCTTAACATTAGAACATAGATGGGTGAATTTTCTACAAAAGGTGATCCTGAGGTCAAGAGGAAGTGGACCCAGTGTTGCTACAGGGTTGATCATAAGGAGTATGGTGTGCTCACACCGATGAAGCACATTTATTTTAAGATTGCAATCTATCACCTCAATCCAACAGTGAGGCCAAGCAAGGTGATTGCTTTCTCCACCTGAGTATGTGCCACTCTAAGTGGAATGTTCCCCATTAATCTTCTACAATTGCTATAATTGGAGATTGAAAAATGTTTCAAACAAAATGAATGTGGAAAGAAGACCCTACCCTTTCCATGTCTCATCAGAAAACTTTACAAAAGGGTAGGCATTATTTTCTACTCTAATGACACTCTTAGGCATGTTCCCTTGGCTTCATGGGCAGAAATCATGAAGGATAAAACACCAATGACAACCCAAGAAGAGGAGTTGCTGCCACCAACACCCACTTAAGAAAAAAAAATGGAGGCCCGCATAACCATTGAACATCTGTAAACAATTTTGAGAATAGATCTTGAGTGAATAAGAGTAATAAATAAAAACAAGTGGGATGGATCCATTTGTGTATTAGCCAGTGATGAGTCACCTTAATGAGGTGGCTCAAATAGTTAACTAGATGGAGAGGGGTGGTCCCATTTTCTCTACCCAAAGAATGCAGCTGCCTTTAAGGCTAGCTTCCAATGCTCAAGAGGTAATGTTGTCATTAGCAATAGAGCATCTATTCCTAGAACTTCCTAGAACTGCCACCACTTTTTTAGTGAGGTTGGAGGAAGGTGAAGAGGCAACTATGTTGGTGATGCAGCACCAAGGGTAAGAGACAGTGGTAGAAGTGGTATCTAACCATGTAGCTAAAGCACTGAATGCACAAGTGGCATATGTACTAGACATATTTGCTCTCAAAGATGTGTAGATGTGTACAAGCATGGTTAATAGGAGGTTAGGTGCTGCTCAACATGAAAAATTGTTGGAATGACTAGTAGGAATTAGGCAATTGACTTTGGACATCTTTGATCTTCTGGAGAACATCACTACAACCTAGTTGAAGCTATTAAATGCAAGGAGTAGATGTATTATTTTGGAGGGACAACTAGAAATGGCCCAAGAGAAAAATCAATGCTTGGCCATGAAGGTTGCTGAACTTCATGCTTGACTTGTAGAACAAGCAATCCTCAGTCTAGCAGTGATAAGAGATGAAGCTATGAAAGAGTTTTAAGAATGATTTTAGAAGGACAAGGAAGAGGCAGTGATGGCCATCTTTAAATAGTCTATAGTAGAAGATAAAATGCACTCAATAAAAAAGGTCTTGAATTAGATGTGCCAGGAGAATGAAGCATTGACCACACAAAATCATCACCTACGAAATGTTGATACTCAAAGAGATCAAATGCAAGAATTCATTCATCAATAATAGAAGTAGCTTTCCATGGTGAACATTGAATTAAGAAAACTAGCTACAAAGAACTGTAATCTATCAATAGAGGAGGTACATACCTTGCGATAAAAGTCTACCATCGAGGTTGTCACTTGGAAGAATGAAATGCTCAAATTTGAGAAAGTAAAAAATCACTACAAGGACTAGGTCAGTTTGCAAAAAGAAGTGAATGAAAAAAAATCTAGATGGCAAAAGCAAAAATGAATGAAGCCCTCCAGCAACTCTAGAAAGGAAGAGAGATATGGCAGCCCATCCTTGATGGGATTGACACCTACAACAAAATAGAGATCTACTTGAAGGAGTTGCAAATCAAGCAGATAAAAGAGTACATTAAGTTGGCCAATCTCCATTATGAAAACTTGGTAATGTTGACTACTAGATGGTAGGGTTTAGAGTTAGAAAAATAAGTGGCTAGTTCATATCTGCTATACAAGGCTGAGTTCAAACACCACAAGGACACTAAGCAAAAGATTGAAACTACTAATGCTAAACTTGAAGTTCTCAAAGGATGATTCAAAGATTAATGATCCCTTGCTGAGAACCTAGCTAGATGGATGAATGACTACCAGGAGCTGAAGAACATAGTGAGAGTGTTCAACATTGAACACAAACAATTTGTTGCTTAGTTTGTCAATGCTAAGGAGTTTTTTCTAGCATTCCTATGTCCTTGGGATGTGCCCGTTCCAACCCACATTGAAGAAATTATGTGGATGATGCATGATCAAAGGAGTAAGAAGGAGAAAATGAAAGCACTACTGGATGCTTTCCTTCTCCAACCTGAAGCTATAGAAGTAGCAAGACAATCATAGCCATCTCAACCATCACCAGTGCATGAAGCCTATGAAGGTCTCTTGGAGCCTTAGGAAGCATCACCATCTAGGATCCTTTAATCTTCTCCAACAAGCTTCACATCATCAAGAAACATGTTGTCTACTTTTTGAAGAGTTGAATCATGGTGTTCAATTTTGTGTCCTAAACACCTTCATTTTTTATAATGTGTTGATCCGTACATCATTTTTTATCAAGTCAATCAGTTTTTTTGTGTGTGAAGAAAAGTAGTCAATAATCCCATACCTTCCCAATTTTGTAACAAAACTTGAGGATGATTTTTCATTCAGTCATGGGTGTATGATGAGTTGCATTAAGTTGGTTGCATCGATGAGGCCTCATTGACATGGCCTCGTTGATTGGGCCTCATCAACAAGGCCTAGTCGATGCATCTTACCATGCATCGATGAGGCCCTGTCAATGCAGTGTCAGCCACATTTATGACATTAATAAATTGTAGTTGTAACAAAGCTCTTACATTTTTTCCATTTGAAAGTTAGAATTTTTCCTTTAAGTGCCTGCAATAGGAGTCATTGAGTGTATGGATCTTTATTCAAGCATTGTTGTACCTAAGCAAGCCAATGTGTGCGGCAACAAAGATGAGCTTTCTGATAAACTTTACAGCACTTTGGATAGATTAGCTACTTTATTTATGCATTTACTATTTCCAATTATTTATTAAATGTTTTCAATTAGTTGTTAAATGTTTTTTAGTTATTACATTAATGAGACAATTAAGTGAGATAGATTACACACATAAGTATGACCGCTTCGAGCATAACATGTATTCGCTTGGTAATACCAGTAGCATTATTGCTTGGTATGCCCTATAGCATAGTGCTTGGTTGCCCAGCAGTAGATACGTGGGTTTAGGACATGTAAAAAAGGTGAGAATAGATACTTATGTTAGGATTATTTAAATGATTAGTTAATTAGTTAATCAAATCCATTTTTATCTATAATTCAAGCATCTAACTATAAAACATCAAAATGATAAAAATCGAATGCCTCAGTTACACTTAACCATACCAATGAACATCACAAGTGTAATTTGGAAGATAATGATTGACCTTAAGGCTAAATTCACTTCCTAAAGAGCTAGTGCACTAAAAATAATAAAGTCCATAGAATTTAACCAGATCATGCATGAATGCTTTGTGATTCGTATGGTTGGACGTAGGGGTACCTCACCACTCATCACCTTCCTTAGGAATCATGAGCCTTGGGTGTTAACGTTGCCTCCCTAGGATCCCCAAATCTTAGTGTGGAGAATTTTAGCAACTTCAATCCTTCATATTTCTCCACCCCAGTAGTAACCAATGTTGTAGATTTTGAATGGTATTAGAGTAGGTTCAACAACATTAGGAGTGGATAAGCATTCAGATTATGAAGTGGATTTTATTAGCTTCAATAGACTTGGAATCCCTACCCAAGTGAACCCCCCATTTTTACACATTGCTAAACTCATTCTTTATTTATTGAATAAAGTATATAGTTTGATTTTGTGTGCAATTTGTATTCATTTGAGTTTTCATATATGCAAATTTTACATTTTTCACAACCCCATTTTACACCTCCCTAAGTCCTTAAGTGATCTACCAGATCATCTAGGGCACCCTGAATTCCATTTTTCTTTGAAGTTCCTAGGGCTTGAGGTTGTCCATAGCTGAGAATCCTTGGCTTTCTAGTGACCAAGATTTTTAGTTGCAATAGTTTCTTGGCACTAGAATAAGGGCCTTTGCCTAATTTCTTTGCAAAAATCTATTCTTCCCATAGCCAACATTGACCTACAAGTTGTAATTCTTGTTTTTTTAACAAAAAACATTTAGTTGTCAACAAAGATCAATGTTGTAATCCATTTCCCTTTGCCCCAAAAACCTAGTGTAGGTGTTTGGGTGTTCAAATTTTTATAGCAGTTGTTGTGAAATTCCAAAGTGATCATTGGTTTTTAGGTCCATTTCTACTTTGCTTCTACTGCACATTTTCCCAAGGAAGCCAGTGTTGGTGGTCTAAATAATCAATTCCCCATCCCCTTCTTCCCTATTGTGAAATTTAGTAGCTGTCAAAACCATTTTTTGGAAAGTCTCAGGTTGCCATTTTGGTTGCCAAACTTTCCTCCCCTTCACCAATGTTGTAATCAGAAGGTGTGAGATCTCACCATCTCCTCCCCTTCTTTCCCCCTACCACACTCAACATTGAGGTATCTAGAAAGCCAATGTGGGTGAAGTTTATTATAGCCTTTTCACCTTTCTATTTTTGGTAAAGGAGTATAACCCCTTACCCCCACTTACTATTTATAGTAAGTACTTCATTTTTATCCATTTTTGCTTCTTTTAACCATTTTTGAGTTCCACTTGCTATAATTTATTCATATTCTTACCTTTTATAGCCTATCTCAATCCATTTTTGGCATAATAGCCATGTCTTTCTTATAATCAACTAAGCTACCTTACAACTATACTAAGGATCTATGACGCCAAAGACCCCACCATGATTGAATGTAGATAGTCCCTAAGACTTAGGGAGAAAAGTCCTAGGTTCTCAATGATAAATGAAGAGCACTATAACTTCATTTGTGCCAAGATTCAGGCTAGCATGATGATCCCACTAGTGGGAGTAGAAGTCAAAAGGAAATTTGAGCTCATCCCTCATGATGGGAAAGATTATATTTCCTCCCCCTATGACCAAATACACCTTAATGGCCTCTATGCTAGCATCTTATCCCTTCTTATCAAGGTTGACAAAGGTAATTTGAAGGCTATCTTCGATGGGCAACTAGAGGACGAAGTTGAATTCAGGGTAGAGTATGAGCCTAAGAATATTTTGGGGGGATTCTTTTAATAAAGGACTCCCAAGGCAATAGTATCTTCCTCTACCTTCTTTGCCTCTTCCTTTGAGCATGCACCACCATACCCAACCATGTTCAAGCCCATGCCAGTTATCATCATTTACCAAGCATAATCAATGCTGTAGCCAATTAGTTTTGATTACTCCATGCAACTTGCCACCTAGCCTAGGTTAGTATGACCAATGTTATTAGCAATTACTACCACTAATGTGTTGATTAATCAGGTGGGGTCCACCATGGAACCTCGAGCAACCTAGAGGTCACATACCCCCTTTGTTCCATTTTTGTCCCAAATACTAGCACAAACGTCTTTCTTCTTGTTTGGTCCATAGACCATAGCCATGATGTAACCTATCCCCCCTATCTTACAACTAATAGTGAGGCCATAAGACTTCCAAAAAATACCATAGTTTTTTGTGCAAATCTTGCAACTAGCAAAGGCACCATAGGGCATAGATTAGGGTTTATAGATGATTTAAGACCTGACAGGGGAGTTGAAGAGGCTTAAGACCTTTACTTTCCAAAGTGTCAAGATCATGGATTTTTATTAGGATGATCCCATTAGTTTTATAGTCCCACCCTTGACACTTCCTCTTGGTGTTCCTATCCCTTAATTTAGCAAGTATAATGGAGAAGGTGATCCCAACACTCACATTATAACCTATCAATCTGAGTGCTTATTATTGCAATCATAGTTGCACACTATAATGAGGATCTTCCCTATGTCCTTAATTTGGAAAGTGCTTGAATGGTACCATGCCCTAGCTAGAGTGTTTATAGCCTTCCTTGAAGACCTCATAGATTAATTAATTGATTACTTTAAGTACAACTTAAACATTGATACTATGCTTGATAAACTAATGAAGGTCAAGTAGGGATCCATTGAGCCAATGCAGAAGTTTATCCAATGGTGGAATAGTCTACTAAATGAGATATTAAAGCCTATAGCCATAATTCACCTTTTGGCTATATTCAAGGGGGTGGTCAATGATTTCATTAAGTCCAAGCTAGACTATCTTGATCCATGGGCACTTAGTCAAGCATTCTCCTAGAATAAGAACATAGAGGATGCTGCAGAGGACAGTCATGACTTGGCCTATGTGACATACAAAAACTAACATACATGAAGGGACAAGGAGAGGAGTAAACAAAAAAATGTGGCCATAGCAACAATAACCAAAGAGGCCAAAACCACTAACTAAGGGCCAAGGAACAACCCATCCAAGACCCCTACTAATAACCAAGATAACCAACTATTAGCCTTTGGGATCACCACATCAACAACAATTAGACCCATCTTTGAAAGGAAGGATAGGTCCAAATATGCTAGGTTGCCATTAAAACCATATGAGCTATTAGACCAACTATTAAAAAGTGGGCACATTCAATACAAGAAAATGATTGAATCTTCCTAAAAGAAGCATGACAAGCTATGTGAGATAGCCAAGGATCCCACTCGAGTAATAAAGGATGACCCATTGCTACCTAAATCCTTTAAGTTAGACCACTTTTACCATTGTATTGTTCGAAATCGTCGATGTAAGGCTGGAAGGAAACGAATGTTGAAAGATCTCCAGAGAGATACAGATGACCCTGCCTTCGTGTGAGGGCACACTGGAAAAACAAAGGCAGAGTGCCTCGGATGGTCTACACGCTGATCAACCAAGGACTTCCCTAAGCGTATGCTATTGCTTGCACTAGGGCTATCGTCACAAGCGTAAAACAGAGAAAATAACAGAGCGTAATGAAAATAATAGAGCATAATGAATGTAACTGAATGTAATGAACATAACAGGATGTAAACGTAAACAGAATGTACGCAAGAAGATGCAATGGAATGGAAAATGTAGAAAATAAATTAGAATAAGGCAATGAATAGAAAAAATGAAACTATATTGTATTAATTGACAAAAACATGCATCGATCAAAACATAGTTGTGTTGCAAGTCAGACATCAAGCCCAGATGCGTGGTGTTTGCAGGCGCTGAGAATCACGTGCGTCTAGGCTCAAGATTGCTGGTTTCTTGCTAAATTTCTACCAACATTTGCCAACCCCATTTATGTGTTTGAACAGGGTATTTATCTACTTGTCTTGGGTGTAGGAATGAATCAGATCAGCGGCTGCGAGATGCAAAAAAAATGGATCGCATGACAAGTGTACATGGGCAAACTACGTTCTAGATCGGGTGCACTATATCTTACAATGCAAGCTATCTTACGCCCATGGAAGCAGCGTAAGAGCTTGGAAAATTCAAAAATTGTGAATCTTACAATGAACATTAACAATGAATTCAAAATTTGATTTCAGCTCACTTGGATCGGCTGCTGGATATTGTCTTGGCGTGTTTTCTGCATGCGTCTGATATGTTCTGGGCCATTTTTGGTAGCTCACACTATCAGCGTTAATTGGGTGTGACCTGGGCATGAGCGTGAGCTGGGTGTGAGCGTGAGCTGGGCGTGAGCATGAGCTGGGCGTGACCTAGGCGTGACCAGTGAAAATAGTGTAATTTTGAGCTCGAAATCAGGATTCTGAGGGCTGGGGACCTTGGGCAACCATTAGTAGAGGTCATGGGGGGTCCTTGTGCTCAATTTTGGCCTATTTTGGCTTAGTTTCGGGGCTCCAAAAGTTGGTGACGCTAAGCCTTACGTTGTGCAGCATAAGAAAATGTAATCAAAGTGTACCCGGCGAAGACGAAGTATTTTGAGCTCAAAACCTTTGATTCTGGATGCCGAAAACTGGTGTAGTTGCCTGTGGGTCCTAAGGGGACCTTTCTTGCTCCATTGAATGTCATTCCATGCCATTTTGGAGACCCTCAAATTTGGTCATGCTATACTTATTTTGAGCAATAACATGGCTTAGCTTGAATTTTGTTTGAAAGTGTTAGGCCAGAATTTTGTGGTGTTTCATTAGTCCCATCTTTTTTAACGTCTGAAGGAATCTACCCAAGAGGCATCGACAAAGAAGTACAAAACACCATGAACAACCAAGTACCAAGCATTTTCCATCGGCACTTGGCTAGATATCATCGCACTATGTTTAGAAGTACATGGGATTGGGAGATGAGGTTTTGAGATGCATAGGGAGAAGGTGTGTTACTGTGAGATCGGAGATTGATGAAGGGATGATTTTGTTTAACTGTGGGAAGAGGAATGCTCTTGTGTGGACACTTCATGTTGGTCCTTGTCAATAGCTAGTATCTAGCAGACTTAGGACCAAGGCATGGGATGTGCGTCCTCTGGAGGAACGAGACTCTTGTATCCTGTTTAAGAGAACTCGTTGTCACAACCAAAGCCACATGGTGGGATGCAACATGATTGTTTGAGACATGAATGTTTTCTTCCAAGACAAGTACCTTCCTGCCTAGGGCTTATATGGGAAGTGTCAATGGGTCTTGTGATGGATTTTGTTCTTTGAGTCTTTCTTTGTTCTCTTTTTTTTTTATTTTTTTTATTTTTGAAAAGAGCTTGCTGTCATTTTTGTACTCGTGTTTGTGTCATGTGCTATGCATAGTTTTGTGTTGCCACTGGTTGGAGAGTTACAGTGAGCAACAACGCGTCCAAAATTTTGAGGATGAATGGGATGTATCAGGGGGTGTACCTAAACAGAGTAGAGAGAACATGTTAGGGAGTAAGGGATCTTTGAGGAACTGGGAATGTACTTGTGAATGGTTTGATTAACCTGGTTACATGCATCAGGAACAATGTGGTACCTTGTCGTCGTGATGAAGTGCATTCATGTACGAACGCCTCTGGGTGTCATCCTGCAAACACAACTCCAAGACGACAAGAAAAACACAAGCGAATGAGTTAGCTTAACACTTTAACATGGATGCAACTGATGGGATGGAACACCATGTGCAATTGCAGGCACACAAGATTGAGTAGCAGCAATGTTGTTAGAGTCCATGTGATGAATTCATTGAGTAGGTTGATGATGACATGCCATTTGATTTCAGCCATAGATTGGTAGCCCAGTGAAGAAGTTGCCAGTTTATAGTCTTGGCGGACTCTTGTGGATTAGTTTTATGTCATAACCCATTGGATGTTGCTAGTTTAGCATCGTAGCGGATGATGCCATGCTAGTTTATAGTCGTGGCAGACTATGAAGAGGCTAGCCAGTTTATAATCTTAGTGGACTATGGTGAATGAATGTGATAGTTTAGTATCGTGTCGGACAGAGCTCTGTGGTGTTAGTTTACTGTCATGACGCCAGGACGTTCTGTGGTGCTAGTTTTAAGTCATAGCTCCGGGACTGTTCTGTGGTATTAGTTTTAGGTTGTGATGCTAGGACCATTACGTACCTTGAGATTATTAGACGTGGAATGGTTTCAGGTACATGTGATTCGTAGGATTGGCCAATTCATTTCTGTCCATGTCAGCGAGCTTGAATGCCCCATTGTCATAGGCTTTAGTGACTAAGTAAGGTCCTTCCCAGTTGGTTGAGAATTTATCTAAGTGTTCATGGACTGCCTTGAGAACTAGGTCACCTTCCTTGATTGGCCACTTATGTGAATCATGTTGATGACGTCGTTGTTGTTGTCTCTAATACCATTCGATTTGATCAAGTGCTCGTACCCTTTCTTCCTCCACTGAGTCAAGATTAGCGATGTGCAGTTCGTTGTTTTGGCTTTCATCGAGGAGACTAGAGAGCATTATCCACAGTGAGGGAACTTGTAACTCCAAAGGTAAGATAGCTTCAGATCCGTATACTAGGCTATATGGTGTTTTACCTGTGGACGTTCGGTGCATTGTTTGGTATGCCCATAGTGCATAGATTAACTACTTGTGCCATCGTCTTTTGCTCCGATTCAGCATTTTCTTGAGCATCATGATGATCGTTTTATTCATAGATTCCGCTTTGCCATTGCTTTGCAGGTAATAAGGTGATGAAAACGAGTGTTTAATACCTAGGCTTTCACAGAATTTTTTAGTATTTGTACTACTAAACTATGGCCCATTATCGGTGACTATAGTCATTGGGATACCAAAGCGGGTTACGATGTTTTCCAATATGAAGTTGCAGACATATTTAGACATTGTTTTCCTAAGAGGAATAGCTTCTACCCATTTTGTGAAGTATTCGGTCACAGTGATGATGAAGCTATGTCTTGCTGAGGATGGTGGTGTTATAGGGCCAATGATATCTAATCTCCATTTTTGGAATGGCCATGTGATTTGCGCAGTATACAACTCATTAGGTGGTATGTGTATTAGGTTATCGTGTCTTTGGCAAATGTTGCATTTCCTGACCCTGGAGAAGCAATCGTACTCCATGTGTGGCCAATAATAGCCTAAACGTCTGATTTTTGTTGCCATTGCTTTGGGTGCTATATGCCCTCTGCACAGTCCTTCGTGAACCTGTTCTACGATTGTTTGGCCATCAATGCTACTAACGTAGGTCAACAAAATGCCTTCATAGGACTTGCGACACAAGGTGTCTCCTATTAATGCATATTGCCTAGAGCATTTTCGCACTGCATCCTTTTGACCACTCGTCAGATGTTGTGGCGGTTCACCTCGTAGAAGGTACTCTTTTATGTCATCGTACCACTCTCGCTTGTGTAGTGCTGACAGACGCTATGGGTATTTCATCGAAGGCGTTGGTCATGGGTTTGGCACAATTTGTTATGGAACTAGGCAAAGCATGGAGCATCTCAGATGTCATGTTCAGGGCTAATGTGGCAAGTGCATCGGCAATGGCATTTTCGTTCTTAAGAATATGTTGCATGTCTATGTTGATCAGTCATTTTAACAAGTGTTTAGTCAGGTCATAGTATGGTTGCAAATGCGGAGCTTTACATGCGTAGATCTCTGTGACTTGATTAACTACCAACTGTGAGCCACCTCGAATTACAAGACATGCGATTCCCAAAGTTAGTGCCGCTATAAGACCTCTAAGAAGACCTTCGTACTCTGCCACATTGTTGGTGCAAGGGAAGTTTAGACGATAGGCAAAGGGGTGAATTTCTTTTGAGGGATACGTTATGATGGCTGCAGCACTTCCCCCTCAGGAGGTGGATGCTCCGTTGAAGTACAGGATGACATCATAGTTATCGGGCACTACGTCTTTGCTGTTAATGTGTTCATCGGGGAATTCAAGGTTGATCGTTGCTTGACCTCGTGTCAGTGATGCGGTCAGTTGATTGGCTATTGCTTGATCCTTAGTAGAGGATTGGGCAACATAACGCAGGTCAAACTCTACAATCATCACCTTCCATCTAGCTAACCTACTTGATTCGTAGATGTTGTTGGTGATAGCTCGGAGCACGTTATCTTTGCAAATGATATTGACTTGGTTGTGGAAGAGGTAATGCTACTAATTTTTCAAGGAAAAGACAAGGACGAAGCATGGTCTCTCCATGTCGTTGTATCGTTGTTCGTGGGCAACCAAGGCGTGACTTAAATAGTAAACAGGGATCTCAGCTCCATCTTCTCATTTTTGGCAAAGCATGGATGCAATAGATGTATCGAATGTCACGAGGTAGATGTAAAAAGGCTTATCGCTTTGTGGGGGATGACTTGTTGGCAGTTAAGCCAATTCCATCTTTATGTTTTCAAAGGCCTCTTGGCACTATTGAGTCCATTGAAAATGGACATTCTTTCATAGCAAGTGCTGCATGGGTTTTAGCTTATCTGTTAGTTTTGCGATAAAGTGTCTGATGAATTGTAGTCTACCTTTCAGACCACGTAATTCGGTAAGGTTCCTAGGTGGTTGCATGCTAGTTATTGCTTTAACCTTATCGGGGTCTACTCGTATACCTGTTTCGAAGACTATGAAGCCAAGCATTTTTCCCGTCTTAACCCCAAAGACGCATTTCTTTGGGTTAAGCCTAAGGTCGTATTTGAGACAACGTTTGAGTACCAAGTCTAAATGCTTTGCATGTTCTTTAGTTGTTTTGGACTTGACCACGATGTCGTCTACATAATCATTGAGCGAATCAAGCATGTAATCGCTAAATATATATGTCATCGCCCGTTGATATGTGGCATCCGCATTTTTGAGACTAAATGACATTATTGTATAACAGAACGTGCCCCAAGGTGTCATGAAGGTCGTCCTGAGTTGGTGTTTTGGGTTGATCCTGATTTGGTTGTATCCCGAGAATCCGTCCATAAAGATAATAATGCATGCCCAGCGGTTGAGTCAACGAGTTGGTCGATACTTGGTAGCGGGAAGTCATTCTTTATAGTGGCTACGTTGAGGTCACGGAAGTCAATACATATGCGAATGCTACCGTTCTTAGGGACTACAACAATGTTGGATACCCAATCAGCATAGTCAACAGCTCGGATGAAACCGGCCTGATAGAGCTTCGTGATTTTGTTACAAACTGCCAACGCTACCTTAGGCCTAACTTTTCGTGCTTTTTGCTTTACTGGTCTAGGTTTCTCATCGAGGATGATGTTATGCTGGATAATGTGAGGGTGCAACCCTAGCATATCGGTATACGACCAAGCAAACGTTTTGATATTATTCTTCAGCACTTGTGTAATTTCATTGGAAATTTGCGGATCTAGTAGAGTACTTAGTTTTAATGTTTTAACCTCGCCACTAGACATGGTGATGGGGACTTCAACGATGGGATCCTTAGTGATGGTGTCTACTTCTAAGTCCAAAGTTTTAGTCATATCTCTTAGGTAGTCTGGTGTTCCTTGAGTGGATGCCACGAAATTGTCATAAATTAATGATGAATCTAGATCAATGGATTCTAGATTGACTTTTCGTTGAATGGTCCCATGTGGTCCATTGATAGACAATGTTGAAAAAAGGTTCTTGCTATCCATATGCTTGTTCCTGCCAATTTAAACAACATTTTCTCAATGAGGAAGGTTTAAGTGTAGATGAGTTTCACATGATTAGTCTAACAAAATTGTGGAATGTAATGGCAGTTTAAGGCCATATTGGGCTGATAATGTGGCAGTTTAAGGCCATATCGGGCCGATTCATTATATTCACGTTTCATGAAAATGTAATGATGTTCATGGTTTCGTAGATTTTTGGTCTTCATGGTTTTTTTATTTTTTATTTTTCTTTTTATTTTATGCTTTACTTCAGAAAACTATCTTGAAATCATGGAAAATACAATAAAGTAAAATAAATAAATAAAAGGCACAACAAAGTAAAATAAAAGAGAAGAGAAATAAGATGAACTAACATGCTAAAGGAATTTAAAACAAAAAACAAAAAAAAGTAGCGTGACTAATTGCAGCGTGAGTTAAAGGTGCTCAAGGCAGGCAATGTAGCGTGGGTAGTAGGGACATAGCATGGCAGCGTAAGCAACAAGGCAGGCAACGTAGCGTGGGTAGTAGGGACTGCCATGTTTCGAGCATTGTTGGCTGCGTTTTGGGTTGGGACTATGTTGCCAGAAACGCAATGGATTCATAACGTTTCACATTTCTCGTTGCGGAAACGGGATCCCGTTTCAAAACACCGTTTCTCATGAACAGTGACCGTCACTTGTTGGGCGTTTGTTTCTGATTACAGGTTTCATTTCCTTTGATTTTACATTTGTCACGAACTAAATTCAGAACCCGTGTAAATACACTTAGACTATATCTCTTGGAGGTTATCTAATTATTTCAAGGTTCCACACCTCAATATAATTAATGTTTTTGTTATTTTTGGCAGCTCTTCCTTAAACAGGATTACAAAGAAATGTTTGATTAGAAGAATATGTTCTGCCCTCAGTGACGTTAATCATTTAATTTTGAAATTGATGTTTTTAATTATGTTCATTGAAACCTTCGAGACCTTTTAGATTTAGCAGACCAGTTTAAAATTCCTTCAATTTTTCTTTTAATAAGTCGGTCCTGGCTCAATTTTAACATCCAGATTGACCTTTTCCTGACCCTGTTTTTCGTCCTGCAACACGGGAAACTTCCCTTACAATTTTGCAAACTCGGAACTGCGCCCCAAGTATATTTTAATCCTGAGTGCTAAAAACAGAAGTTCTTAATTAGGAAATTAACATCTAAAACAAATCATATGATATTATGATGGACAATTTTTTTAAAAAGTAAAGCCCTCATCAGTATATGACTGAAATATGAAATTATAAATGATTAAAGTTCCTAAAAGAAAGGAATTAGGATTTCCTTCCCTGGGTATCACGGCAACCGAAGAAGTGGTTAAGACGCAAAATTATGACGTTTCGCCTGTGTTTTGCTTACAATAAACCACATAGTTGGGTTTTGTATTACACGACTGAATATTTTACAGTGCCTTCCTGAATTTTATCAATTCCTGAATATGAAGTTTTTGTGCTTCCAGATCGACACCATCAACTGATAAAGATTAAAACATCAAATCAGCGTAACGAAAACGCAAATGCAGAAAATTTCACATGTATTTCACGCCCACAAAAGGAAACTTCCGAGGGCAATCCAATTACGAAAGTCCACGCCCAAATTGACCAAAATTGTTCTTAATATATATTTTTATTTTTTTATTAATTATTTTTCAAAAAATATTTATTTTTTAAATAAATTATTTTACAACTTTTATCTGATGGGTAATTGTTCTTAGATACCAATAAATAAAAATATTGTAAATTTTTATATATAAAAATTATTGTATTGCATTTTAAATTGTTGTTCTATGAACAAAGAAATATACACATAATTATATTAAAATATAAAAATTGCTAAAATTACTAAGGTTCTAAAGCTCGTTTCTTTTTCGCAACCTGATTTTTTGCCGTTGCGTTGCCGTTGCCGTCACGTTTTCCAGCAACTATGGGCTGGGAGGACCAACGTTAGTTGCAGGGTATTTCATTGCATTACTTGCAGGAACTGCAATTTTTTTTGTACGTTTTTAACCGCGATTTTCCTGTATTTTTGCCCGGGCGTGAGCGCATGTTGTGGGAACTGTATTATTTTTTTTTCATGCATTTTTGCAAACTTTGGCTTGGCAGCGTGAATCGCCTTAGCGTGTAGCGTGAGTTGCTTGCCCTGGGCAGCGTGAATAACTGGCCTGGGCAGCGTGAGTAACATGAATAATTCTTTTAGCCAACATCGGCTTTGTTGATCCGCTACCAATAACCGACACTTGTGCTAAAATTTTATTAGTGTTTATGGGTTATCCTATGAATTGACGTTCTAAGGTTGAAATGCAAAGTCTTTTATTCAGACACCAAATCACTGGTATAACCAGTATTCAAGGTATTGCAGCGTGAGTCAGCAGCCACAGCGTGAGTCAGCCGTCGTCTGCAGCGTGAGTTAGCCGCCGTTTTGCAGCGTGAGATAGCTGCCGTCTTCAGCGTGAGTCTTGGGCGGGGCGTGCGAAGAAAACGTTGCATTTGCGTGGATCGGCCTGGCTTTGGGAGCGCCAAATGTTTCACGATAACTGGCACATTCACGCGTTATTATATATATATATTTTTTAATTGCTGGTTTTTTGCTTAAAAAAAAAGAAAAGAAAGCATTAAAACCACGTATTATCTGCGTTCAGAACCGGCAAGTAGCATAGTACAAAACCGACCCCCTTCTTTTTAATTTCCGCTGAAAAAAGAAAAAGACAAAACAGGGTCATTGTCATGGTTCATGAGTCATGAACATGATGATGAATGGATTTTGTTTACTATTTTAAAATCTGTTTGCTTAAAAAAGCAACGAATCCCATCACGGTGCTTTGTTTTTACTTTCCCCCTCATGACCAGTGTTGACTTATTATTATTATTATTATTATTTGTTCTTTTGTTGTTTTAAGTTGTTTGATTTGTGTTTATTAACTTAATTCGCTGTTTTTTTTATATTTTTATTTTTTTTTTAGTGTTTTTGTTACTAATGGCTATCGTACTATCCACGATTAATTGAATTATCACGCTAGGCAATGGCAATCCATTTTGGTCAAAGCAAGTAATCAGCTTGAGGTCATGATGCCTATCGTAACATAAATTAATAATATTTGCAAACATTATCCTTTTGATGTTGGTGTTACCTAATAGATTCCATGTTCCCCATTAAGGATTAAACGCACCGAACAAATGCTGGAGTTATTGTCCCATGGGACATACAACTTTTGTAGTTATTCATCTTATTATTATTTCTCGCTAATTCTCTCTTGTATATTTATGTTTTGTTGATGGTTATTTTCATTTGTTTGTTTCACAAATTTTAACTTACTTACCTAGGATTTTGTTTTGGTGCAGGGACATGTTGATGATGAGGTTGGCCCAGTGGAGTGGGACTCGATGATGCAGATGAATTTGGGGACTGGCCCCCTCCTAACACTAGTGCATGTTTTAGCTTGGTGTTCTTGTCAACCTTGTCGTTTCTTGTGCAGTTACTCTATTTTTTTGTGTGCTAACACTCCGTATTACATGTATTGTATATTCATGTTTTACTTTTCGAGCTTCCTTGTGAATGTAAATGTAAACTGTAACTATGTCGAGCAAAACGTAAATGATAATAACGTAGCACAATTTTAGTAAATTGGTGGTATGTTATGTTCTAGTTTAAAGCCATTCCAGGCTAGATGCGTCAGTTTAAAGTCATGATGGACTATCGTATCTTTGTCAAAGGAAGAAGAGACTGTAGTTGTTTTTGGCAAAAGTTTATTATTATTTTCATTTTTTTTATTATATAATTTTTTGTTGTTTTGTTGTCTTAACTGTTTGTAAATATAAGCGTGGATGCAACTAAAGTGATAACAGTGTAGAAGAAATGTGAGGGACACAGTAATTTGTAAAGCAGGGATGCAACTATGCATGCAAGCTAGAATGTAATTTTAATTAAGCGGAAGCGTAACTTATTCTAGTTTAAGGCCATTTCGGGCCACAAGAAACAAGAGAGATTTAAACTGTTTTGGTGGGTTTTAAGGTGAACCCACCATTTTTGACCGTGGCTAGTTTAATGTGGCTAGTCTTATGTCATTGCGGACATGGTAGTAGTTTAACGTCATTTTGGACGATAGTAGTTTAGTGTCATTTCGGACGAGTAGTAGTTTAACATCATTTCGGATGATTGTTGTTTACTGGTTGAGTAACTTCTTTAATTTTCACAGATTGACATGGCGTGTTGGGCATGTCGGTGTAATTGTATATTCGACATCTCCTTTGCTAATTATGTTAAACGACAATTCAAACCATGAGACATCTGGGGGAATAACTCCTATGTCAGCATGCTTTGATGTTTCCATGTTCTGTAATGTTTTTGTATCTTCTGGGGGATCACGGTTTGGGGATTGGTTATCACTTTGGTTTTCAATAGGTGTGGCGTCTTGTTTAAGCTTGAGGGTAGTGTCGTCCTGTTTAGGCTCATTGAATTCGACCTCTGAGCCTTGGTTTGTGCCTACGTGTGCCGAGGTGTTGAGTGTAGCCGTATCACCACGTATGATGATTTCACCAGCTTCATAGGGTAAGTGAATCTCTTGGTGGATGGGTGAGGAAACCGTTTTTAATTAGGCTAACCATGGTCGTCCCATTATCAAGTTAAATCCAGGCATCTCGTCTACGACTACAAATTCAGCTGACATGGGGAATCAGTCCCCTGCTATGAAATCCAAAGTGATTGTGCCTTTAACCACGACACATGACCCACTAAAAGATTTTAGGAATGTTGTTGCCGTTGGGTGAATCTGCTCTGTGAGGCCTAATTTTTCGATGACGGGGAAAGGTATATTACATTAGTGGCTGCCCCGTCGTCAACATGCACCCTATGTATTTTAAACTAGTTTACTTGAATGGTTATGAACATAGGGGCTGTTGTGATTTTTCCCGTTTTTTCATCTATTTTAATGTTTTCGGGATGAAAGCCTAGTGATGCGGAACCTGATCTTTGTTGTGGAGACATCATTGCATGAATTGATGGTTCAGTGGTAGGTAGGTCCTCACTAACCTAGATCGAAGTGAGCATTCGTACCAAGGCTTCACGATGCACATGAGAAATCATCACTAGATCATACAGACTTAAGGATGTATTTTTTTGTTTTAGTGCCTGTGTGACCTGAGTTAGGGCATTGGCTAAGTCTTTACTGTTCGGTATGTTTGTTGAGACTTGGTCCATTGAACCCAGCAGCTGTATCTCTTGTGGAGTGGTTTTCACGTGGTTTAACGTGACAGTTGGGTTTGCCATATCTGGCATTCCCGATGTTTTACTTTTGTAACTTGTGCTCGACTCGTCAGTTGTTGGAGCCATAGGTACAACATTTAAGGGAGTGGGTTTTGGTGGCCCCAATTCAAGGCTTCGACATTCCTTTTCCAACCGTTCCTTAGTGAGTCTATCAGGGAGACGTTCTTGCGAAGGTCATGGGGGAGTTGTTGGAGCTTGAACATCAAGTTGTTTTGGGACTCGGATGACAAATGGAGCAGTTCGGGATTGCGTTTGAACAGTTGGAGGTGGTTGTGTGTCAAGATGTTTAGGCACCCTGATGACGAACGGGGTCAATTTGGTTTGCGGTTGAGGAGTAGGGGGTTGAAGATCAGGGTGTTTGGGTACCCTGATTACGAAGGGAGTTGGTTGGTTTTGTGTTGGTACCTCTGTGGTTGTGACCATAGGTGGCACCTGGACCACAAAGGGAGTGGGCCAGGTAGGTGGTTGCACATTTACGATTGCATTGATAGGGGGTACACGAACAATGAATGGTTTTGTAGGTGTAGGCAGATTGTATGTGGGATACGAAGATTGTGGTGATGATGTTGACGCTGTAGGAGGAACATGAATCACGAACGGTTTTATGGGCATTCCTTGTTCATTTCCGATATGGATCGTGTTAATGATGTAAGGAGCCTCCTTAGTATTAAGGGGATCTATGTACACATCTATAGATTGACTCTGTGGTTTAACTGGGTTGGCATTGTCAAATGTTACTTCACCCCTATCAATCATACGTTGTATGTCTTGTTTGAGAGTGAAACAATAATCAATACTATGCCCATTCCGTTGATGATACTCCCAAAATCGATAGAGTCTGAAGCCTTTTGGAATAGGGGGCTCATTTGGTGTTGCTAAGCTTGGGTTTTTGACCAATTTAGTGAATCGGTCGTGTCTTTGGGCTGCCGCTGGGGACAACTGCTTGTGTTTAATGGCCCCAGCGTTCAAAAGTTAATCTAACAATTGAGAAGGCTTCATGGGGAGTGGTGTGTAGTGAGCGGGGTCTTTTCTCTCAAACGTACATGTATAGCCTATGTTATTAGCTTGCATGGAAGATGATTCAATTGTATGTGTAGGAGCAGTTCTCTCATAGTTAATGGGAGCAGTAGGTGATCTGCCTTGCTATCCCATGTTGGGAGATTGAGTCTCCACTACTGCTACTATTGTTACTTTAGCCTTTTCTTTATCCTTTTTAGTGTGTTGATTTCTAAAGGCTAAGTATGCAGGGTCATGGCTATTTTGAGCTTCCTCTTCTATGTTTTTAATCTGTACAAAAGCTTGGCTTAGAGTGCACGCATTTAGGTAGTACAGTTTTGATTTGACGAAATCATTCATGGCTCCCTTAAGAATCGTAAGAAGGTATGTTTCTAGGATTGGTTCATGAAGTTCATTGAGTGCAACACTCCATCTTTGGATAAATTTTTGTACAAGTTCAAGGGGTGCTTGTTTTACCTATATCAAACTGTCCAAGGTTGCTTTAGGTTTCAGGTTGTATTTAAACCAGGTAATGAATTGGTGTAAGAGGTCCTCCAAAGAGGATATGGAGTTACGAGGCAAGGCTCGGTACCAGTCTAATGCTCTACTAGTGAGGTACATGGCGAACACACTCAAGATTTCATGGGGCCAAGCCTGAAGCAACAAGCATTCTAGTCTAAATGTGAGTAGATGGGCGTTGGGGTCTCCTTCCCCATTGTATTTGGTTAGTTGAGGCAAAGAAACTCCTTTGGGTAAGGTCAGTGGTGGGACCAAAGAGCTAATAGGATCATCTTGGTAAAAGTCTAATACTTTAAGCTCTTCATTGTTAGCGTTTTTGAGGCGTTTTACCTCGTTGGCTAGCTCTTGCATCATTTTTTTAGCTTCAACCCAGTCTTGGGCACTAGGTAAAGGGGGAGGTTGGTTAGTTTGAGTGCCATACAAATTAGACTGCTGTATGGTTGGTGGGAATGATGATTGTTGAGTGATTGGAGGTTGCACTTGTGGCATATTTATAGTGGGTGCTACTAAGTGCAGCATACCGTAAGGTGTGGGTTGTTGTTGTTGTTGAGAAACAGGGGCAAGCCATTGCCCAACTGTGGGTTGTGCATGGAGACTTTGTACCTGGTGTTGTACTGGAGGAGCCAAGGATGTGGTATGAACCTGTACTCATGGGATGAAGTGTGTAGATGTGGTAGCAGGTATAACAGATGGCATCCTAATTACTTGGCATGGGAAAGTTGCTCTCATATTAATTTGAGAGGGGGGTTGTTGGGGTTTTACTTGTAAGAGGGAGGGTAAGGTAGTAATTGGAGGGATAGTGGGGACGGGCATAGTGAATTGGGAGTTGGTCATAGGGAGAGTGGGAATAAGACTGGACACTTCTTGTTGGGGCATATGTGTTTGAGTGGTCTAAAATTAATGGAGAGACATGGTCTCCCCAGTGAAAGGGTAGAATAATAGATTCGCATAAGTATGTTGATGAGTGGCGAGGTACCCCTACACTCTACCATACGAATACGAGCGTACACGCGCGATCCGGTCGAACTCCGCAGACTAAATGCCTTAACGCCACAAGAAACGCTTGGGGTTAATCGTTCGTTGTCTTCCCAGGCTTGCTTGTATGTGTCACGGTGTATGGTTAAGCAAGTCT
>MNCI01003962.1:419160-518569 GCA_015680685.1 Gnetum montanum | reverse complement strand
AAACATCATCCCATGCACCATCATTGAGCGATTAGGCTTGATAGAGGAAATACAACACACATCAACAAAAATTCTTAAGTCCTTTAATAGATCAAGGATTGCTGTCAAGGGATCTATCTCCTTGGATTTTGTGATGGGGGAGTAATTCCCCACAACCTTGGATTTCTTAGTGGTGGAAGAGATGCTAGGGTTTAACCTGTCTTGGGAAGAATTTGGTTGGCTTAGTTACAAGTCATGTCCTCACCCATCCACCAAGAGATTCACCTTCCTTATGAGGGAGGTGAAATCATCACTCATGGTGATAACATGATGCCCCTAGTTGTTAGCAATGTAGATGTAGAGTAGGGGTTTGAAGTGGAGTTTTAAGAAGAAACTCCTAGCCATGAAATCCAATGACCTGAGAGAGAGGATAAAGCTAAGAATGACAATGATGGGTAGTAGGATGCATTATGGGATGAACTCCCTTTTAACATCATTAACGAAGGGGATGCTAAATACAAACTTGTATAGAGAAGATCTTACACATTTCCTAATCATTCAAAAATTAGGCAGAGTCTACATAAGTAAATTAAACCTCGACCCTTCCACCCCATGTCCTTATAATCGTATAATGATATGAACTGATAGCTATGCAGCCTATATTTTCTTTGTTGACTTGTTATGCTTTTTGGGTACTTTATTTTACTCTTTTATGCACGTAGCCTAATGTTTACTTTCATTTGCATTTTTAGTTATTTATTAGAGCCTTTCTCTTTCTTTACTTTTGCACATGTTGTAAACATCAAAAGCCCTATAAAAATTTCAAAATTAGAAAACTCCATAAAAACTTTAAAATAGAAAATTTCCAAAAATATAAGTTTCCTTTTAATGAGGGCCCACCATGGCCTAAAACTGGCAAAACTTAGGGTTCATCATGACCTAAAATTGGAAAAACTTAGGGCCCACCATGGCCTAAAACTAGTAAACCTACAACCTGCCAAGGCCTTAAACTAACATCATAGTCTAATAAGACTTTAAATTGGTGCTACAATCTATTAAGACTTTAAACTACTAATAAATGTGTAGCCCACCATGGCATAAAATTGTCAAGTAACTCTTATCCTATGGCCATTCATAATCTTATAGTCTAAATAGCCAATGTAGCCATTAGTAGCATAACCTTGCTAACAACATTTATAATCTTAAAACCTTAAAGTAGTAAAGCCATCAACAACATATGTTGCCAAAACTAAAATTAAAAATTAAAACTTAAAATATTTTAAAGTAATATATATAGCTATGGCCACACTATGTAGCATAAATATCAAAACAATAAACCATAAATATCAAAATGTCTACAACTCAAGCATTGGCCAACATGGACCATACAACATCTAACATAACATAAGATAAACCAAAAATCATCAATAAAAGTTGTTACATCATGCATCTAGTGGTGCTAAAGGGACAACCAAAGGGGAAGGAGGTGATGCATCATCATCATCATCATCATCATTGCCTTCATCACCGGGGCCACGAACATCATATGATGCTTGTGACATAACAACATGCAACCTATCAATAACTAGCATAACCAAAATCATAACATAAACAAATGAAAAAAAAAACTTAAAACATAAAACATAAATGCCATCAAACCTATGGGAAATCTAGCTCTATAAACTCTTAGGAAAGATGGTGAACGCCAGTCTCCAAATGTTGGAGAATCTTGTCTTTTGTCATATTGGCCCACTCAATATCCCTGAAATTGATGCCTATAAAGATATTAGTCCTATCTACACCCATCCGTGATGGTGGATTCCATGATATTATAGCTGTAGAGACCTCATTCATAGTTGTAGTGATTACAGGAGTAGGAGACTCAACTACTATGAGAGTTCTTTCAAAGAGGTTGAAAGTGCTCTCAACCTGAATGCCGTGGATAAATAGATCCCTCTTCTACCATTTAGTTGTTTCCCTCCTCAACCACTTCAGGTATGCGTCCCGATCAATCTTATATTTCTACTTGTGATTCTTTTATGTCTTACCCAACTCTAAAACCCAAGCATTATAATCTTTTCAATTCGAGGCCTTTTGGAAGATCAATTCCTTCTACATCTACTGCTCATTCAACTGAAGGGAAAGGACAACCTTGTCTTAGATGGTGTGCCAGTAGTGAGCCCATGTGATCTCCTTGGTCTATAAGGCTCCTAAGTTAGCCACTTAGGCTTTCACAAAGGCCTTACATTCCTCAAGATCTTGGATCCTCTTAGCTTACCTTTTATTTTTCTCCTTCAAGGCCACAACCTATTTTCATAGGGATTCATTATACCTCTAAATCTCCCATAAAGCTTTTGTGCATGAAACTGCAAAATCAGAGGTAGTTCCATACAGCTTTAGGGGAACATGTGGGGTGTTAAGAAGAAGTTTAGGCAAGGAGTCAAACTCTATGTCTTGGGCCAGGTTCCATGCAAATAATGGCACTAAAAATAAGAAAAATATAACCATAAACAAGACATACAATCTGAGTTAGCCATAGCATAAAATATAACTCATAGTAAAACAACTAAGGTATAGCAAATAATAGTCCTTACCAATCTTTGGTGTAATCTATTGTAATTGACTGATGATGTCCATTGCCATTCTATGAATGAATTCTATCTTTTCTAGGACCTCTAAGCATGGTTTCATGTGAAACATCGATGTAGAGACCTTTGGTTATGGCTTAGGAACTATGATAAGCATAACAATCTTTAGACAGTAAGAACTAAGAAATTAAGCATAAACCATAGACAATAATGAGTAAAGAATATGCATACCTAGATTCTCATTCGCATTCATATCATCATTGAGGATGTGGATTGGAGGCTCCTTGGGTAGTGGCTTTTTTAACAAGGCATCTAGATCATCCATATTAATGTGGGATAATCCTATAGCCTCATGTTGCTACAAGAGTACCTCCTTCACATCCTTTGTTCCTCTACCATTGTAGCTATACACCTTTGATCCTCCTTTTCATGTTTGTTCATCTCCTCTACCTATCTTTTCTCTTCTTCCATAGTAGCAGCTTGGTCTGCTAAGTTCAACCATTGACCTATATCCATAACCCATCAAACAAGTTAGTATGTGTAGCCATTAGACATAACATATCTGAAAACATTAAGAACATAGTTAAAACATATTTGTGACTAACTAATCTAACCAAGGGATCTTAAAGATGATTTTTGCTTGGAGGATGACTCTAATGCTAATGGTGCTTCCTCCATTGGAAATTTTAAACTAGCCTTAACTACCCTATTGGCCTTGACACACAATTGTCAAGCTCTCTAGATGCTCATTGAGAATGTAAGAGGTGCCTTTCCCATGTTGTCTAGGGATTCACATCAACTACTATTAAGATTCTTGGTGGTCATAGACAATGAATCTTCCATGTCTTCTAGTGGATTATGAGCCCTACATACTTGGATAAAGATATTTTATCCAAGGCTTAGAGAGTTGTTTTGAATCCTAGTGCACCCATGACTCATTCTTGCTCACCACCAAGAATTCTATGAACCTCTTTAGATAGCTTGCAAAAAATGCATAGTGCATGTGGACTATTGTAGAGGTGTTCTTGTAGAGTTTGAGGATTTCCTCTTTAAGGTGCTTAGCAAAGGAAGCATCCTAGTTAAAATGAGTCTCCATCGTCAAGACCTTCTTGAAGGTCCATACTTGGACAATACTGATTACCTTCTTTTGTGATAACAATTTAGGAAAGTCTTGAGACCTAAATAAGGGATAGGAATCCCTTGTGTTAGGGTTCATGAAGTTATCAAAAGTAAGTTTAGAGTGATCCTTTCTAGAAACAAATCACTCCTCAACTTCTAGATAATGGCTAACCTCCTTCATTGGTTTGGTGGAAACTATTATTCCATTAGTAGGAACACCAAACAAGTCACAAAAGATGGCCTCACTAATGGTAATGATAATCGGCATGCCTTGTATTGTGGTGCAAAACACATCATCTCTTGTGTTGAAGGAGTCAATGATGTTCATCATCTCTACAAAAGGGATGGTAGGGCTAGGTACCATAAAGACCTTAAGCAAACTTGCAAGCATGATGTTTGTTTGGATGTTCTTAGATACCTGCCCCATCAACCACTCCTATGCTAACCCCACTTCATCAAACTTTAGGATGAGAGTATCAACAGAACATCTAGTAAGGGGGATAGTGACATTGGTAGAAGTGGAATGTCCTATAAGCTAAGGATGGATGCTTAGCATCAGTATTGCTAAGTTTAGACCATAGAACACTGAAGACCCAAATAGCCATAAAACCTTAGGTATAACATATAAAACCATCCTTTTTCTCACCTTTCTTCTTTTTGTTTAGTAAAGCTCATGTGGGGCTCCCATTAGTGATGTCCATATCTTTGATGGCCTTGTAGATCGCCCACCAACTATGCACTATTTTGGTAGCCACACGCTTCTTGTAAACAAGGTCAAATCTGGTAGGGTATTCATCAAAGTCCTCCTTTAGTTGTTCAAAAATGACGTGTCTAATTTTGGGATCTTTGGTGAATTTAGTCAACATGGTGTGGGCTAATGCCAAGATTTGATCATTCTTGACCAAGCCTTGATTATTAACCCTATACCTGAAAGATGTGTGTGAAATGTACAAGTTAGGAAAGATGATCAAATTAAATAAAGTTAAAACATTAAAACCTATAATAGCCATGCTTACCCCTGTAATTGATACATAGTGCTTAGAGGGGTCTGGAATAAGGAGTGGGATCTTTGCATCATTATCAAAGTATTATTAATGTTGTAACAAGAATACTCTGGCATCTTCTAGTTGTTTGAAAGATAATGTATATTGGTGATGTCTTTTGTCTTCATCGGCTCTCTTGCTACTTGAGTTTATGGATGATTGATTATAAATTTAGCAACCAACCGCGTAGACCCAGGCAGTATGGTCTTACTATGATCCTACCCACTTCTATAGACAAGTATGATTACATCATCATACTAAAGTTCTATAGAAGTTAAGCAAGGAATTCCCTTGTCCCTAGACAGAACCATAGTGACCCCTTCTCTAGGTCCATGTCAGGTATAGGGGTGTTGGCCTTGGGCTAGTTGATACAACATAGGATGCCCATAAAATCAACCACGATGAGTACAGGCTTCAATAGGATCCTATAGGGGAAAAATATAAGCATCATTAGCATCATGTTTCAATGCTTAGAATTTCCTTATGAATCTCACAAAACACCTTAGTTAGGGATAAAATTAGCCCCTTTAAAAAACTCTAAAGTGTTTGTCAAAATTCATTTAGAGATTTAATAACAACTAGTTTATCCTCCATAGCCATTCAGCCATTATAGTCAAAACATCATAGCCAAAATTATGCCTTAGTTCAAACCAAATAGTAATTCAGAAAAAGCATTAAAACCTAGAAGAAACAACCATAGGAAAAAGCCTTCTAAAAATAGTAAAAATATCTATTTCTCATGAAACCAAATTTAGAACATAGTTTACATCTTTAGGCATTTCCAAGGCCATGGAATTTGGCAAGAGACATCTCTAAGTATGTCAATAACAGTCATCTCCAAGGGGTAAAGTGCTACAACTAGAATTAAGCCTAATTGACATAGCCATAGTTAAAATTTCATAAAAAAATTCATCAAAGCTAGATTTTAGTGATTTCACCATTGAAGGAATCCTGAAGGCACAAGATTTGTAGACATAACAAGTAAAACAAAAATTACATAACCAACTTTACATGATCCATAGCTAGATTTGCACAACTATAGCTGTCACCATGCACCCCCTTCTATGTAGGGTTGGTGAAAAATTCACCAAAAATTCATTTGAACTCTAAATAGAGTGATTACACCATTGTTTAAAAGTGAAAATTGAGCCCTATGCTCCTAAAATTAGAAAAAATTAAAAGCCCCTATCGTTTATTCATATAAAATTTGTAAACTTGGATGAAAATCTAAAAAATAGCACAAACTCTAATTACAAAACCTAATTGAAACAACCATAACTTCTTGGTAATGAGTCCAAGTTAGATGTGATCATAACCATTGTAAACCTTAAACATAACCCTAAAAACCTATGACCTTAGATTGTGCCAGCATTTAGCCATTTTCTTAATAAAAAATTCACATATTTGCTTGCTTTTCTCATCAAAAAAGCATTTCAAAACACAAAATACATAAAACCTAATTTAATTTAGTATTAAATTGAAGTCAAAATATGGGGTAGGATTTTTTTAGAATTTAATTTTAACAAAAGTATTAGCCTGGTTTTAACAAAAACGGCTCCACTGCCAAATTTTTAGAAAAAGCACATAGAAAAGGAAGTCTATTTTACAAATCAAATTTGTGAAAGATTGAGCAACCAAAAAATCATATATTTGCATAGAAACGACGAAAATATGAGTTAGGATTTCATTGGAATTCAATTTCATCAAACCCCTTTCCATAGATTTGAAGAAAATGGCCCCTATCCTAGCTAGAAAAACATAAAAACAACTAAGAAATTGGAGAAAAGGACTAGAGATGGCCTACTTGAGAGTGAGTGACGAGGAAGTCTAAATTGAAACAAGCATGGGTAGCTTGAAAAGGTTTTGAGTAGCCTGATCAACCTTCTAATTCATTGGGTTCTTACTTAATCCTTCACATTTCTTCATCTTAGTTACACCAATGCTATAGAAGCTTGAAAACTGAAGAGTTGAGGCTTCTATGTTGGTAGGAAGGAAGCTATGGTGCTTTAATGTTGAAGGGAGATGGTGTTTGTAGCAACAAACTCTCATATAGCTCTATTCCAATGCACTAGATATGGAATACAAAGTGTGATTGGTGTTTTAGGAAAATTAGTAATAAAAATTAAGTTTAAATCTAAATGTTTCCACTCACCCCCATTGCCAATTTTATGAATTAGAACTTAAAGTGCATTGAAGTGCAAGGGGGGTAGGGGGAGGGGGGTAGAGTATTCTCTACATTGGGCATGAAAGGGGAAACAACACTTACACTTAATTTTCTTGATTTTTTAGGTTTTGGACCATGGGCCTCATCATATGCCCTCATGAATTGTGGTTTTAGACTAAAAAATCCATGAACAATGAGGGTTTTAATCTCTTGAATGCCTTAAATCATGTTTAATCCTTAACCCCATGCATCCACACTAGGTAGCATGGATCCAACATGGATGCATGCTTCCCACCTTCTAAAACCTTAAAAACCTAACTTCCTTTCCATTTTTGGTAGCTGTGATCCACCTCATCCAACCCTGGCTCCGATAGGGGTTTAGATATAGTCTAAACTTGGTATTTTGGGCTTCCATGCTAGGGTACCATTGCCTAGTATGGAGTAAGGGGGTAACATCTATTCTTATCACCCACTACTCATCAAGCTTAAATCTGATCCTTAGAGTGGACCCACATGACCTAGAACCCCTCCAGTCACTCCTGGAAGCTTCAAAAACTTATCAAACCTAGTTGAAAGTGCATGAAACCTTTGGACTTGGTTCATGTTGATGAACCTTCCCTCCACATTGGCTAGTGTGGAGGCTCAGGGGTGTAACATAAAATACTTCTCCAAGCCCTAATTGACCATAAATGCTACTTAGATAGCCCATATATCTCTTGTAGTCAATAGTAATGGAGGTTTAAGTTGATTTCCACCCTTGAAGCTTATCCTCACTAGTGAACCCCTCTCCACATTGGCCAGCATGGATGCATTTGGGGTATGTAGTATAACCTTATCTATAGCCAATAACAACATGATGACCTATCCTAGTGACCTCTAGATCCTTTCAGAGTCTCTCAAAGCTTTCAAATGTTACAAAACTAATTAAAAATGATAAAATTTTATGATCCCCCTTTCTTCCATATTGAGGTGACCCTAACTAGCATGGAGAAAGGTTGGGGGGGGGGGGGGGGGGATGACTACATGAACATCTAGGAGCCTGAAAATTGATCAATTTTGACATCAAATTAAGACCCTTGATCCTCTATAGACCTAACAGCTTTGAAATCCTATCAAAACTTGTTGAAAGTGGTCCAAAACTTGACCTCAAGTTCATCCACATGCGAGGGAGATCCTATCAATGTTTGCCAACATGGAGCTAGTGTGGATGTAGCTAGGAAGGTCCAAGGAAAGTCATAAACACATCAAAATAAGGTAAAACTAACCTAAACTTACCCTACAACTTGCTAGCACATTTGGGAGTTACCATACTTCCTTAAAATGATCAAATATGACCAAAAATCCATCCCCTAAGGTCTTCCTAGCTAGTTCCATGTTGTCCAACATGGAACAAAGGGGGTAAGAAAAAAACCATTGAAAAACCCTTGAAATTGACAAATTTTAACATTATTCCTTGACCATAAATGCTAGCAACCTTGGAACTACACATGTGTAGTGATCAAAGACGTCGGTGGCTGGAAAACATAGAGGGGTCGGCGGGCATGACAACTTTGACCCCGTTCCCAAGGGAGGGCTATGCTGGGTGTGTGCAGATACAGGGCACCCTAAACAGTCTGGTTGATTAGACAAGGACTTAATTGGCATCTATATAGCCTTTTGCTACATATAATTTGAAAACAGGGGTGAGAATGCGAAGTAATGCTTGAAAGTAAATAAAGCAAAAAATAATGCAATACACAATAATAAGCAAGAAACAAAGTAAAATGCAGTTAGAAAAATGCACTGCTCCAAAGCTACAAGTTTGCTCTGTCAGGGTGGATACAGTCAGTTGCACAACATGACGGAGTGCAGAGATCCCGAGAGTAACTAGGATGTGTAGAGCAAAGCAGGTTGTGTGCTTGGGTGTAGACTTAGGCGCTAACAATGTGGGGATTCTACCAAGGTGGTAGAAGAGGGACAGAACAAAAATGTAAGCTAGGAATGCTAACTATTTACAGTGTTAAACAGAAAGCATACAATGCTTGATGTTACAATGTGCCGAGAAGAGAGCTCGTGTTGCTAGAGAGGGGAAAAGTCAGAAAATCGAAAAAAATTTGAACCCTTTGAATGTTGCTCATTGGGGTATTTATAGGACCAAGGGCACGCGAAAGGGGCAGTTTGGACACCATGTGCCTTGGGCCTTCGTTGACTTTCTTGTGCTGCACATGCCAGTATGACTGTTGGATGTGCATGACCATTGTGATTGTGAGTTTGCAATGTTGCACTTGCGAGCCTGCCACACTGTAATTGCATCATCAGCGTCTAGAGACATGTGCCAATGGTCTAATTAGGTAAAGTGCATTGATGTTGCACAACCACCCATATGCTTTGTTGCGTGTCATAGCGTAGCATGCTCGGCACGGCGTAGCATGTTGTCCCACATTTTGCTACACATATGCTACATACTTGCTACGCTATGCTACGCTATGTAGCGTAGGGTCTGGCCTTAGTCGTGAAAACTTGGCTAATCTGCAAACCTTGATTCCTACACTGGGGAACTTGTAACTTTGCTGGTCTTGCCCTTTGAGCTTCCTTATGTCTTTTCATAGGATTGTTATGCCTTGCTGTTCCATGTAGCTCAGCGTAGTGTAGCAACAGACATAGTCTGTCACTTCCTAATGGAAAGGGACATTGTTGAAGGACTTGAAGTTGGGTGATGAAATTGGCTGTATGGTTTTTGCTATGCTACGCTATGCTACATAGCATAGCGTAGAGTGGCACTTTGCTTTGCAAATATTTTCTGAAGCTTGCTACACTACATAGCGGGGCGTAGCGTAGCGTAGTAGACTTCGTGACTTAGAACACTTGGGGAATTGTCTTGCACATCCAGAATGCTATTGCCAACTCCTCACATCATTTTTGAGTAGGCTGTCGGCTGGGAAAACTATTTGGGTGGACATGCAAGATGATTCATAGAACCTGTTCATGCCCAAAGCAGAAAATTTGTCGAATTGGCCGGCCTGAACTCAGAGTGTGCTCCTCCCAAAGAACTACCATAATGCTACATGAATTACAATGCCTGGTGAAGCAAGAATGACCTCGCATTTTTTGGGGTATTTCATTGATCCCTCTTTGTCAACATCTAGAGAATAGGCTTGATAGACGTCGACAAAGAAAACGAAACACTACAGTAGGTAAAATGTCGAGGTTGTTGCTCGACGTCGCTTGACTGCACTTGAGAGTGTTGCATTGAAGTGAAGAGGCAAAGCAGGGAGGAAAGAGGTACAAGAGAGGTGCAAGGATGAGGTTTAGCCAAGTCCCTCTTCGGAGTGCTTTGAGGGAGTTGTGTGCATTTTCACCTTTGCTTCAACTATCCTTTAATCTCTCATAGGATAGGTATCTTTGCCAGGATGAGTTGCATTACATCCATGTAGGGTTTTGACTTGCCTACAGATGTGTTCCATGCGGCGAGATGTGTTACGTGCGTTATGGAACTTGCATTGGTGTTTCCCAGGCAGTGAGCTGCATTACGCACGTCATGGGAGTTGCACTCTGTAGTAGCCAAGCTAGTCGAGGCACTCACTTCACGGTGCTGTAGCATTTGCTACTATAGCAAGCCGTGCCCTTGGGGGCAAAGGTCTTGCTCGCTACTAGCATTGCTAAACCTATTGGACATCATTGCTGGTGTACGATGTCCAAAGTAGGAAGGCTAGCAGTGACCTTGGTAGCGTCAGCATGGAGGAACTGGCCTCAAAGGCTTCGCTGTGAGTGCGGATGCAATAGAATCCCTACCAGGGGCATGCATTCCAAGTTCAGCTATGGGGTCAAGTACCACATAGCCAAACGTTGTTGGCGGGGGGCCGGATGATAACAATATTATGGCTAGCCCACAATATTTCCAAAACTTTAGCTGCAGGGACTGGCCAAGGAGCAACCGTTAGGGCAAGGGGCCGTGGTGACGGTATGTCTGGAGGACTAGTGTGATGCCATACAACATCTCTGGAGGATCAGCATGATGCCAAGGGTGGTGATGTCACACATCTCCTAGACCGCATTTCCATTACGTCATGAACTACATTATAGTGCTATGATGACCCCCCCGCACGGCGGCATCGTGCTTGCTCGTTTGATGTGTATTTGTTATTGGTGCATGCTGGGGATGTGACGTGAACCTAGTTTAAGGTCCTAGTAGAGCGTGTGTTGGTTTAAGGTCCTAGTGGATTGCTATGCTGGTTTAAGATCCTAGTAGATTGTACATGCTATTTTAACATCGTAGCAGATGCTGCTTGTTGTTGTTGCCAGTTTAATGTTGTAGCAGATGGTGCTTGATGCCACTAGTTTAACGTTGTTGCAGACGCTGCTTGGTGTCGCTAGTTTAACATCATTGCGGACGTTGCTCGGTGCTACTAGTTTAACATCATTACGAATGCTGCTCAGTGTTGTTGCCAGTTTAACGTCGTAGCGGATGGTGGTAGCTATCATTATGCTTCAGACGTAGTACAGCTTGAGGTACAAGTGATTCACCAGGTTGGCAAACTCGTTGCTGTCCATGTCTGCCAACTTGAAGGCTCCATTCCCGAAGGCTTTAGTGACCACATAAGGGCCCTCCCAATTGGCTGAGAATTTTCTCACATGCTCACGGACGGCCTTGAGGACAAGGTCTCCCTTCTACAATGGCCATCTGTGCGGGTCTGCATGATGCTTCTGCTATTTCTTACTCTAGTAGTGCTTGATGCATCTTAGCATCTACATGTGCTCCTCCTCTATTGAGTCGAGGTCAATGATCCATGATTTGTTATTCTGGGCTTCACTCACGATGTTGGATAGGATCATCCGAAGTGAAGGTACCTACAAATCAAGAGGCAACATAGCTTCAAATTCATAAACAAGGCTGTAAGGAGTCTTACTTGTGGCGGTTCTGCACATAGTTCAGTAAGCCCACAAGACGTAGAGGATTTGCTCGTGCCACCATCTCTTGCTATTGTTGAGCATCAGCTTCAACAAGTTGATGATGGACTTATTTGTAGCCTCTACCTACCCATTTGCCTATGGATAATAGGGGGAAGAGAATGATTGTTTAATTCCTAGATTGTTGCAGAAGGTTCAAGTTTTTGTACTATTGAACTGTGGCCCATTGTTGGTCACAATAGTTATTGGAAGCCCGAATCTGGTTACGATGTTGTCTAGGATGAAATGGTATATTTGCTGAGATGTCGTCTTCCTCAGGGGGATAGCTTTCACCCACTTGGTAAAGTACTTAGTGGCGGTGATAATGAAACTATGCCCTGTGGAGGACTTAGGTGTGATAGGCCCTATGAGGTCTACTCCCCATCGTTGGAAGGGCCACGTGATTTGCGTTGGATGCAGGTTTGTAGGTGCTACGTTTATGAGATTTGTGTATCTCTAGCATGTGTCACACGTCTTGACTTTCGATAAGTAGTCGTGCTCCATGAGGGACCAGTAGTACCCTAGGTATTTGAGTTTTGTAGCCATAGCCCTAGGTGCTATGTGTCCACCACAAAGCCCTTCATGCACTTCATTAACTACCTTCTGTGCTTGCTCCCCACCCACGCATGCTAGCAATATGCCGTTGTAGGAATGTCGACACTGGGCATCATTTCCCATGATCATGTATTGTTGGGCACGCTTTCGGATTTCATCTCTCTGGGAAGATGTTAATCCACTTGGGGATTTTCCATGCTGTAGGTAAGCCTTAATGTCAGCATACCACTCTTGGGTATCCGCAGCACTAACAGAGGCCACGTATTTCACTTGAGTGATAGGCTTTGCACATTTGATAATTGAAGTTGGTAGGTTTGCCAAGGAATGTGATGGAATGTTTAACGTAAGGTTAGCTAAGGCATCTGCCACGGTGTTCTCGTTGCGTGGCACATGTTGCACATCTATGGTCACAAATTGCTTAAGAAGAGTTTTTGCTACATCACAGTAGGGTTGCAGGTGCGTAGCCTTGTAGGTGTAGACATCGGTGATTTGATTCATGACTAGTTGTGAATCTCCCCGGATTTCCAGGTGTTGTATGTGTAGTGCTTGGGCAATTAAGAGGCCTCTGAGCAGCCCTTCATATTCTGCCATATTATTGGTGTAAGGGAATGCAAAATGATAAGCGAATGAATGCATTTCCCTAGAGGGGAACATGATGACAGTAGCTATGCTACCTCCTCACACAGTTGATGTGCATCAAAATGTAAAGTGGCTTCGAGGTGCGATGGGACAAAGTCGACATTGCTAACATGCTCGTCCAGAAATTTGGGATCTATGGTGGCTTGGTCGTTGATGGGTGAGGCTGTGAGTTAGATCGCTATAGCTTGACCCTTCGTCGACGATTGACTTACATAGTGTAAATAAAACTCCGTGGTTATTGCCTTCCATCGGGCTATCCTTCTACTTTCGTATAGGTTGTTAGTGATATCCCAAAGTATATTTCTTTTGCAAATGATGTTGGTTGTACTGTAGAACAGGTAATGCCTCCACATTTTTAGTGTGAACACTAAGGCAAGGAAATTCCTCTTCACTTCATTGTATTTTTCCTCATGCACTATTAGTGCATGACTTAAGTGATACATTGGTATCTTAGAACTGTTATCTCACTTCTGACATAGCAGTGCCACGACAGATGTGTCGAAGGTGGTGAGGTAGATGAAGAAGGGTTTGTCCCTTTGTGGAAGATTCATAGTTGGAAGGTGTGAAAGCTCCTTCTTCAAGTTGTCGAAGGCTTGTTGACACTAGGTTGTCCACTTGAAGTTAACCTCCTTCTTTAGAAGATTTTGCATGGGGTGTAACTTATCGGTCAACCTTGCTATGAACCTTCGAATGAATTGTACTCTATCCTGCAAACCACGTAGCTCCTTAAGATTTGTGGGAGGTGCTAGGTTGAAAATGGCCTTAACTTTGTCATGGTCCACCCGTATTTCAACCTCTGATACTATGAACCCTAACATGCATGTAATTTTCACCCCAAAGATGCACTTATTAGGATTGAGGCACAAGTCCTGCATTTGGCAGCACTTGAGGACTATTCCTAGGTTGCATGGGTGAGCAGCTGCCTCCTTGGACTTGATGGCTATATCATCCATATAGTCGTTTAACATTAGTTATTGAAGATGTAGGTCATGGCTTGTTGGTAGGTTCCTTTAGCATTCTTGAGCCCGAAGGGCACCATGGTATAGCAGAAGGTACCCCATGGGGTCATGAAGGTTGTTGATAGCTGGTACTCTGGGTTAATGCGAATTTGGTTATATTCGGAGAAATCATCCATGAAGGATAGTAGAGCATGACCATCCGTGGTGTCGATGAGCTGATTGATGCTTGGAAGTGGGAAGTTGTCCTTGATTGTTACCTTGTTCAAATCTTGGAAGTCTATACAGATCCGTATTTCTCCCGTTTTCTTCAAAACCACAACAATGTTGGACACCCACTCTGAGTAGTCAACCACATGGATGAAACCAGCTTGCTATAGCTTGGTGATTTCATCCCTCATAGCTAGTGCGATTTCTAGCTTAACTTTATGAGCCTTCTACTTGACTACCTTCATATGCGGGTCTAGGATGATGTTGTGCTGAATCAGCCGCAGATCTAGACTTGGCATGTTACTGTACAACCATGTGAAGGCATGGATATTATCTTGCAAGATCTTGGCTACGTTGTTGTGCACTCGTGCATCTAGGAGGGAGCTGAGTTTCAATGTTTTTATCTCCCCCTTAGACGTGGTGATAGACATCTCGATGAGAGGGTCCTTGATCACATCCCTGGCCTCTAAATCTAGGGCTTTGACTAGATGCTCGGGCTAGTCTTGGGATGCTTTTAAGGCTTCTATGGTGCTAGCTATGGTCAACCCCCAGTCGATCATGTTGGGGTTCAATTGTCTCGCGAGCTTGCCTTGTGGACCTGCTAATGTTAAGGGCGTGGAGGGGTCATGATGGATTTCTGTCTTTTGCTCGACTTGGCAACATGAGACAAAAGCTTGTTTAAGAGGTGTTTGTTGGCAGAGATTGTGTATAACAAAAATTTGCAAAGTAGTGACGAGATGCAACTTGCGAAGTGTGAAGATGTATAGATTAAAGTTTTCCAGTTTAAGGTCATGGAGGACCACCAAGACATGAGAGTGCAGAACCGCTAAAGATGTAAAAATGTAGATGCAAAAGTGCAAAGTTGTGAAACTATTAATATGCAAATGCCAAGTTGCTAGTTTAGTGTCATTTTGGATTGCCAGATTGTAACATGCAAAATTTTAACATGTAGAATGATGGTATGTGAAGCAAGAAATGGTGGGTACAAGAAATGAAAAATTGTTAAAACAAAAATGCAGACTACTAACACAAAACTACTAGAAATTGTGACACTGCCAATGTGGAAGTGCGAAACTACGGGAAGATGCAAAACTGCCCATGTGATTGTGGACTGCAAACGTAACAGGTCGAGACTGCTGGTTTAGGGTCTTTTCGGACCATTAAAAGTGCAACTACGGTAGGATTGCTAGTTTAAGGTCTTTTCAGACCCTTCATGTTCCGGTTGCTAGGATTTCTAGTTGAAGGTCTTTTCGGACCTATAACAAAGATAAATAATTTTTTTTTCACAAAAGCACGCAGCTAACTCGAACTGTGTCAAGGATTTAATGCTAATAGTGCTATGATGTTGTGGTGAGCATGCTACGCTGTACGGCATGCTTTGCATTAATCAGAGAGGTATGGCAACAATTTTCCCCATCTTACCATCACGGCCATAAGTAGGGATTAAGCCCTGGCAATTTTGCCATTCTCACCGTAAGAGCGCAGAGCCCACATCAGAGCACAAGGTGATTTCGGAGCATGAAGAAATTGTGATAGTAGCTAGCGAGGTGAGTTTTTATAGCGAAGAGTGTACATTTGCAATTAGGACAATGGCTCCTAAGACTCATTTGACACTTGTGAAGGTCGAGGAGATGAAGAAGACCCCGGGTCACGCAATACAGTTACATGTTACGGCATGGAGGAGCATATCATTGACCCAGTAGGTTATGCTTCCTCTATTTTTTTTTGTTTTGTGTTTTCCATTATTCTTTGTTTTCATTTTGCATCCTATTCACCTTGCATCCATTCTTGTCCACTTGTTTTTTCTGTTGTCGTGTCATTTTGGCCCTTGCATTTGCCGCTATCGCCGTTTCGGTCATGGAAGATGCATAAACATTGCGTCATTGTTGCATGCAAGGTCGCTTAAATTGCCACCACCACGGCTGTCATAACCATGGGGCTCAAGTAGTTTAGGTTGCTTGTTCTTCGAATGGCGTAACGTAGAACCCTTAGAAGGGCTAGGCCATGTGTGACATGACGGTGCAACACGTGTTTTGTTAGGGCATGGAATCCATTGTTCTATTGTTATGCTAGGCTACTTGCATGTTCTTGTTATGCTAGTCTTTTACACCCTTACTATGCTATGTGTGGGTGGAGGGTTATGCTACGATATACATATCAACTGCTAGGTGCTGCTGTATTATCCTTAGATAACGATGCTACCATTTTGCAAATTGTGTTGTGCAGGGTGAGGTTAAGACGTAGGCTAATTATTTTGGAAGTTAGAGGGGTCCTATGTCACGTGAGCAGACCTATGGCCAATGCTCCTCCTCCCTAGATATGTATGGAAGAGCAAGGGGTCTAGTTCAGGCCAGGGGCACATGACTTCTTGCAATTCCTCCTTGATCACTTCAGCGTGGTTGTTTGGTCCTCCCCAGAGGAGGAGGAGGCGGCCGTCGTCATAGAAGCCATTTTTCCTAGGGCAAGCCAAGGTATTTTAAGGTTCTTGACCAATGGGGCAATCATGAGTAGGCGGGGAGAAGGATCCAGTCAGCGCCTAATAGGGGTAAGGCGCTTGGCCTAAATCTAGAGGATGACTGAGTATAACTGCTACCACCATTTCAACACATTATTCCTTACACGTTTTATGATGACGTGCTTCCAGAACCCTCAAGGAATTATCTACATTGCTGGTGGATGAGTTTTGCAACTTTGTTCTACTATGTTTGTGTGATGTTGGCGATGGTGGCCTAATGCTAACAGTATGTGTTTGCTACCAGGTTCTTCCTCAACGAGAATGGTTTTCATGACCTAGTAGATCTACTGGCCATAACATAGCTAGCCCTACAAGAGTTCTCTTCTGCTGAGAACCTACGGGCAGGCATGATTTGTCAATGTGGAGGTGAATATCACACCTACCTAGATGTGTATTCCCCCTTCTACAATCAATGCAAGGGACAGGGCTGGTTGGACGAGGCGTGGACAAAACCCTTCAAACCGGTCATGGTTGAAAAAGCTCTGGTTGAACTCCCAATATTCCCACTGCCATATCGACCTGGTAGGTTGAGCGGTAAGTGTCATGTGTTTAAATATCTTTACAATTTTTGAATTTCCTCCATATTTGTGCTAAACATTTTGTGAACATATTGCAGAGGCGAAGAAGCCTAAGGAGGTGATGGTAGTAACCTCCAAGGCATAGGGGGCGAATGTCTACTTCAAGTATGGGAAAGTAGAGAAGAGCTAGCATTGGTTGAATGGTAGGGCCTTGGATGCTCTACTCAAAAACATCAAAAAGGTGGGGCTTATGGATCTATTCCTGGCCTTGAATTCGAACGTTCCCGCAACCGAGATGCATCCTTGATCAAATCCTTTTCCGAAAAGGTGGGCCATTTTTGCTTGCGCATGCATAGCATGCGGGTGGTCATTGACATCAATGACTAGCTATTCGTGGATCTGTTTGACATCCTTGCTAAAGGCATTTTGATATGGTTAAAATCCAAGATAGAGTTGACCCTTCAGAAGAAGGACCTCTAGGAGTGGATAGAGCTCACCAAACAGTGTAAGAGGCTTCCTATGGAGAAACTCAAGGAAGGACCCACCAAGGAGTTCTATCCTATTTTTCGTGCTCGCACATTTCCATAGCTACTCACCTAGGGAAAGGTCCTAGGGCTTGAGCAGGCCTGGGAAATGCGTGAAGTCCTGGAGGAGGGAACTTGATACAACTGGGCCGAGTCTCTGTGTAAAGGCTTGCAGTTTGAGATCTTGGGGCACCGTACAAAAATAGTCTCACTCCAACATCCACTACACCTTTTATATAAGCTACCGTAAGTGTTTCATGGAGTTCTTGGTGGTTCAGGAGAGAGGAAACTGGGTCGTGCGAAATCGCAACCAGATTTCCAGACCCTGAATTCGCTAAGTCTTTCATACCATTCGAGCCCAAGATCCCCCAGAAGTAGTTGGGGAGTCATTTTCCATAACGACTATGGATCAGGTGGACCACAACATTTGTGGCTAGGACAATGTAGGAGAGATGTCCCCCGCCATGGATGGTAGCGTATCTTGGGGTGAACGTTTCATAGCTAAAATGGTGGCAAGCGCATTATGGTAGAAGAGGCCTTCCCTAGCCCTTCACGTGGAGGAGGAGGAGGGACGAAGACTACATTTCAAACTACAGAGGACACGACCTCCTATTGGTAAGTGCTTTCGTTCAATACTTACTTTGTTGTGGTCTGCTACACTATGCTACACTAGGTGGTGTAGCATAGTGTAGCATCTGCCTTAGGCTAACTTGCTTCGAGCTAATGTAGATAAAGGTGATGAAGAGGTTTCGGATCCTAAGGTGGGGATGATGAATACGGACATGGAGGCCCCAGTTTTGGAGAGAGGGGCTCCAATCAAGAAGAAGGGAGCTCCTACGGCTAAGGAAGGGGCTCTCATCATTAGGGAGGATCCTCCTACTGAGGAATCCCCTGTGAATAAACAAGACACTGGTCTCCTCAAAGGAAAAGCATCAACGCATGAAGAGGAGGTCCATAGGGACCTAGGAGGAACTTTTGGCCAAGCCTCTACCATCGTTTTGTGAAAACTTGAAAAGATACCGTAACCGGACGTTGGTGAGTTTGGCAATATGTCTACCTTATCGTAGTCCATTTTGGTCATTGCGAATGTGTTTAGTTATGTGACGGATGCTACTGCTAATGCCACAGGACCCACTCCAGTTCACACTGGGCCTTGGGCTAAAATCCTCTACAAATTCATGTTTATGCAGGGGATTGTTGATGACATGATTAAGTGCCTTCAACAGGTGGACCCTGAAGCAAGTAAGTAGTAGTGTTATCTGCTGTCGCATTGGTATGCTAAATTTTCTTTCATTTTCTACTTATGCTATGCTAATGCGACTAGTGTGTTCTTTTGTCATGGTAGCCTCTCAACTCAAATGGGACTTGACACGACCTTTGAAAGTCGATGCCGTGTCCACATTCCCTTCAAAAGTGAGCAAGGTGTCTTGTTGTGCATACAACGAGGTCTGTAAATGTGCTTTGCACTCAGCATGCTCTCTGTGGGAGTGCAAGCATACCAATGAGGAGTTGTGGAAACAAGCCCAAAAGGTAGAACAGAGGGAACCTAACTTGAGGGCTGAGGTGCAGGACCTCAAGTCAAGGAATGAGTTTCTCATGGCTCGCAAAACTAACAACGAGGATTGGCACACCGCGGTGGTAGAACATGCTAGGTTTTGAACAGTTGCACACCAGAATGTCGAGACTACCCACGAACTGATAGAGCAGTGCATGCAGATGGACTTATTGGACCATAAGTGTCAAGATCTAAAAGAACTCAGTGCCAAGACTTTCAAATGGGGGCAGAACCAAAGAAACCATAAGCATATGTATAAACAGGAAAATGCCACCCATCGTAAGTTATACAAAGACGTTGCTGGATAGGCATTTACGTACGAAGCATTGATAAATGCCATTGAAGCTTTTGAGGCTTACACCAGGTTCAAAGAGTAGGTCAAGGTCACGAAATCTCCTAACCTGAAGGTGACATCTTTCCAAAGGAGAGGCTGTGACCGTCTCCTATTCTCTAGGGCCATCAACGTGGACACCCGCCGAAAGGGGGAGAGCTGCCGCAATAGATTCTACACCGAACAGAAGGTGTTGGATAGATATCATGGTAGAGGAGTTCTAGCATTGCCTCAGGCTCGGTTTAGGCGAGATACCTTTCAAGACAGACATGAGACCTTCTCAGGTTAGTTACGTTCTACCATGTTAATGTTTATGCTTGGTTGTAGTTTGTGTTTGTTGGCCTCACTAACCACTTTACCCCTGCGATGTAGGCCCTAGGTGGTGGCATAGCACCTGTAGAGGGAGGGAACAAAGAGCCGGCAGAGGGCAACTTGGGAGAAGGGAATGCACAGGGTAATGATGTAGGAGCGGATGGTGAAAAAGATGTGAACAGAGACAACCCATGATTGCATGGGATTTTTTTTTGAAGACTTGGATTTTTGAACTTTTTGTAATGAATTTTGAAAACATTGAAAGATAACAGTTTTAAATGAAGCAAGAGGATTTTGCGCTAACTTGCGTACTGCATACATGTGTTTTGTATAAAATGTTCATGCTTTCATGTGCTAGTTTTAGGCCATTTAGGGCCATTGTGTATCGCTAGTTTTAGGCCATTTAGGGCCATTGTGTATCGCTAGTTTTAGGCCATTTCGGGCCATAGCGTAGAATTACTAGTTTTAGGCCATTTTGGGCCATTGCGTATCGCTAGTTTTAGGCCATTTTGGGCCATAGCATTGAAGCATACGAGTAGTGTGTGGGTAGGAAGCAGTGGGGTTGCTACACTAGGCGAAGTTGCTTCTTGACCCGACGTTGGTTGAGTGAGACGTAAGGCCGAGATGCTCTACCAGGGCCTTCGTCTGCATCGCCATCTCCTACTTGGAAGGGCAACTTAGTCCATGCATTTTCGTTTAGGAGATCAACTTGTTGAGCTGAGCCCTCTGTCGAGTAGTTAGTATAGGTTGCAATAGGTGCTTCGTTCTCAGAAGTTATGACTTCTAAGACTTCTTCCATGCCTACATTGTGGATCGCTTGCGTTGTTATTTCATCACCGTGGATCACCACTTCTCTAGCTACGTAAGGTAGGTGGATCTCATGGTGTATGGGCAAGGAGACAATCCTAAGTTGTGCTAACCATGATCTCCCCAAGATCAGGTTAAACCTAGGCATCTCCTCGACCACAATGAACATTGCATCTATGGGGAACTAGTCCCCTGCTATGAAGTTTATGTGAATCGTGCCCTTCACCACGACTCGTGTCCCATTGAATGACCTTAGGCATGTCATTGTTGTGGGCTTGATCTAGTTGACCAAGCCTAGCTTGTCCACAATGGGGAAGGGGATGACATTCATGGTGGCCCCATCATCAATGTGTACCCTTCGGATCTGCTGTTGATCGACCCAAATTGTGATGAACAGGGGTGACGTAGTCACATGATCCTTCTCAGGGTCTTCCCTAATGGCATTGTAACAAAAGGTTAGTTGAGGTTGTTTTGGTCCTGTGGGCGTGGAGGGAAGCATGACCGAGTAAATCGCTTCTTCTTCCGCAGGCATGTCTTCTTTGACCGAAGTCACTGTCAACATGCGGATCAGACCCTTGTGGTGTGGAGTAGATGTAATGATCAAGTCGTACAAGCTCAACATAGTGTTCTTTTGCTTTAGAGCTTGATTGACCTATGTGAGGGTGTCTAAGAGGTCTTGGCCACCTCCTAGTTTGACGTCTTCCTCCTCTTCTATCTATCCCAGAAGACAAATTTCTTGAGGAGAAGAAACTTTGGATTTGGGCTCAGATACTTGTTGGCAGAATGATGCAGGCTGCGTGGTCATGTCGACCTTTTCCTTGTCACAAATACAGGGAGTGAAGACGTAGGCTTGGATGTACCTGAGATGGTACTTCCCTTAGACATCTCGCCTGCGAAGTGGACTTCTTACCTTGCGGGGTGAGAAGGCTACTCAGCTATTTCATGTAAGATAGGGGCCATCGAGGACGTTAGCCCCCTAATGACGAATGGAGCTATAGGTATTAGCAGGCAGGACTGCATGGCCCTGCCAATAGGTGGCATGAAAGTGGATGCCCATGGTGGGACTCTCAAGATGAAAGGCTGTTGCGAGCTTTGATTAGCTACTTGTGGTACTGGTGCACTGTGCTGAGGCACACAGACTACGAATGGTCGCTGGGGTGACCTAGGATCACTGTTGATGCTGATGGGATTGATCATGTAATCGGCATTGTTGGCATTGAGTGGGTATGTGTAGACATACATAGATTGGTTTTTGAGGTGTACGGGGTTACTTTTGTCCAACACCAATTTCCCTTGGTCGATTAATCTCTGGATGTCATCCTGCAACACCAGAGAGGAATCCGTGTTGTGACCACATTGTTGGTGGTAGTCACAAAACTGGTTTAGGAACCGGAGGCTCATTGGGTACAACCAAAGAGGGATTCCTAAGGAGCTCACAGTAGCATTGATGTTTTGCGATTGCTTCTTTTGACATCTATTTATGTCAGATGTATCCCACTGCTAGAAATTGCTTTAGAAGTTCTAAAGGCTTAAGAGGAAATGGGGTGTACTTTGAGTGGTCTTTGCACTCAAAGTTGGGCTTGGGTTATGCAGATGTCTCAGGTGTGGGCGTAGCAAGTTGCGGCACATGGCCCTGTTTGGGTGCAGGGTTGGTCGCGGTGTGGCTGGTTTCTTGCTGTTCTTGCTACCATTGTTGCTAGGTTTGGGCTTGGCCTCGGCTGCCATAGTGGCCACTGTGGTTGTTGGGGCTTTACCATTTTCCTTCTTTTCAAAGGTGTTCTTGTAAGAGACATAGGTCAGGTCTTTGCTTGGCTCGGCCACATCTTATATGCTCTTAGTCTGAGCAAAAGATTGACTAAGAGAACGAGGAGCAAGGTAGTACAGTTTTGACTTGATGAAGTCATTCACTATGCCCTTAAAGATGGCTAACTGGTGGGCCTCCATGATGGGATCACAGATCTCATTAAGGGTTTCACTCCAAAATTGGATAAACTTTTGGTTTGTCTCTAGGGGATCTTGTTTCACACTCATCAACTGATCTAGCATGGTTTCTGGCTTCAAGTTGTATTTGAAGCGCATCACGAATTGGGTCAGCAGCTCTTCCAAAGTTGAAATGGATGAGCATGGTAACACATGGTACAAATCCAAGGCTTTCTCAGCTAGGGACATGGCGAAGACATGAATGATTGTGTGTGGCCATTACTGTAGTAGCAGAGACTCAGACCTAAAGGTGACAAGATGTGCATTGGGATCTCCCTCCCCATCATACTTCATGAAATGTGAGAGAGACATCCCTGGGGGTAGTGTTAAGGCGGGAATTGTAGGATTGATAAGGTCATCCTAGTAAAAGTCCATGACTTGTACCATGTCAAACCTAGCAGCTTTGAGGCATTTTATTTCCTCAGTGAGGGTCTGGATGAGCTGAAACACTTGGTCTAGACCCAGCCACGTTGTAGGCGGTTGGGGAGCTGTGGAGGCCCCTCTCACTTATGGTATGGTGGGGGTGGCGATGTGATCCATCAATGGTACCGTTGGAACAACACCCACGAGTGGTGCTTCCTATGTTGTCCACCACCTGGTAGGTGGTGTTGTTAAGGCAGTGACCGTAGGTTGGGTTGGTGGATGGACTGCTTGTGTTACTGGCAGCATAGACCATAGCCCTGTGTTAGGCTGTGCTAACTGTGAGGCTTGGTGTATTTGAGAGCGCATGTAGTGAGACATCTGCAATGGTTGTGGTGTAGGCAAAGGAGCAAATGGGGTCCACCATGTGGATGGGCTAGGGCCCATCATAGTGGGTGGAATAGATGTGAATGTAGGAATAGAGACAAAAGTCGTATATGCTTGTGAGGTAGGTACGGTATGCACATGTGGCAGGGTAGCCATGGTTGGCATGTTATGTGCCACAATAATAGACTGCTGAACATCCTGCAAAGGAATAGTAGCTGCAAACGAGATAGGTGAAACAGGAAAAAGCGGGCATCGGAACGCCGCGGGATTGGCGTGGCTACCCATAGCAGTTGTAGTTGTGGGTTGCGGAAGTGTAGGTGTGATTACAAAGGGAGCGGTAATAGATGATGGCTTGGCCTAGAAGGATTGGGCAGGAGGAATAGGAGTGGGGTCGGTTGGGCCTCCCTCATCCGATTGGAAATCAAGTTCCTCCTGTCCATCCTGGAAGGCATCGTCTTGGTTGGACACTATGTCCTGTTGCTCCCTAAGCCTAGCCAACTAGATTAGTTGGTCCAAAATCCTTTCGTACACTTGTGTTAAAGGTAAAGAAATGCCGAGAGTATGAACAAATTCCTTCTCGTTGCAGTAAGCGAACTCGAAGCTACATTTGTCCTCGAGTTCATGTACATCCAAGGATAGATTGGCCTACACCTTTGCACAGAGGAAACTGTAACGTTCATGTTGCAGGGCCAATTCCTTAGGTCCTCGATTTTGGATTCTAAGAGATCGACATGTTTCCAGCATCAGGTTCAACGATTGTTCGGCACCAATAGTGCCTTGAAGCATGATGGGAACTTCAATGTTGAAGGCATTGGCAGCAGTAGTTGAAAAAGCCATTGCAAGCTGAGTAGTTTTGCAAAAGAGCGTAAAAAGTGCATTAAATAAAAAATAGACTGAAAGGCAAGAAAAAGAAGGCTTTACGTCTTGCCGGATTCCCAAGGAACCATTGAGGCGACCGATATGCACTACACAAAGTGTAAACAACCGCAAAAGGGTGTCACGTTTACGCTAGTGCACGATGGGATATAGAGCGCATGCAAGAGTACCGTAAGATAAGTTTAGTTAACTGGCAAAGGCTTTATGTCTCGCAGGGGCCTCGAGGAACCATCAAAGTGACTGATCTATACCACGCACGATGGGGTACAAAATGCATGCAAGATCATGAGGTGGGCAAGTTAACTAGCGAACAAGTAGGCTTTATGTCTCAGGGGGCCCTGGAGGAACCGTCGAGGAAACTAACCTATACCACGCATGATGGGGTATAGAACACACACAAGACTACCATAAAATAGGCTAGTTAACTAGCAATCAGAAGCCTTGTGTTTTGTAGGGCTCCCGAGGAACCGTCGAGGTGACCGATTTGCACCGCACAAAGCGCAAACAATTCTGAAAGGGTGTCACATTTATGCTTATGAGTATTAGGATGTAGAAGGCTCACAAAACTACCATGACATGCGGAGAAGGCACCAAAAGGCCTTCCTTATAGTGCTAGAAAACTGTAGCGACCGAAGACATCGATGGCTGGAAAACATCGAGGGGTCAGCAGGCATGATAGCTTCAACCCCGTACCCACGGGAGGGCCGTGCTAGATGTGTGCGAATACGAGGCTCCCTGAATAGTCTGGTCAATCAGACAGGAACTTAATTGGCATCTATATAGCATTTTGCTACATATAATTTGAAAATGGGGGCGAGAATGCGAAGTAATGCTTCAAAGTAAATAAAGTAGAAAATAATGCAACATACAATAATAAGCAAGAAAGAAAGTAAAATGTAGTTAGAAAAATGCACCACTCCAAAGCTATAAGTTTGCTCTATCAGGGTGGATATAGTTGATTGCACAGCATGACAGAGTGCAAAGATCTCGAGAGTAACCAGGATGTGTAGAGCAAAGCAGGTTGTGCGCTTGGGCACAAACTTAGGCACTGACAATGTGGGGATTCTATCAAGGTGGTAGAAGAGGGATAAAACAAAAATGTCAGCTAGGAATGCTAACTATTTACAATGTCAAAAAGAAAGCCTACAATTCTTGATGTTACAATGTGCTGAGAAGAGAGCTTGTGTTGCCAGAGAGGGGAAAAGTCGAAAACTTGTAGAAAAATTAAACTCTTTGAGTGTTGCTCGTTAGGGTATTTATAGGACCAAGGGCACACGAAAGGGGTGGTTTAGACGCCACATGCCCTGGGCCTTCATTGACTTGCTTGTGCTGCACGTGCTAGTATGACCATTGTGACTATGAGTCTGCAATGCCGCAACTGTGATCCTGCCACGCCGTAATTACACCATCAGTGTCTGGAGACATGTGCCAACAGTCCAATTAGGTAAAGTGCATTAGTGTCACACAAGCACCCACATTCTTTGCTGCATGTCGTAGCATAGCATGCTCAGCATAACGTAGCATGTTGTCCCACGTTTCGCTACACATATGCTACATACTTGCTATGCTATGCTACGCTATGTAGTGTAGCGTAGCATAGCGTCTGGCCTTAGTCACAAAAACTTGGCCAATCTGCAAACCTTGCTTCCTGCATTGGGGAACTTGCGACCTTGCTGGTCTTGCCCTTTGAGCTGCCTTCTATCTCTTCTGCAGGATTGCTATGCCTCACTACACCATGTAGCTCAGCGTAGCATAGCAACAGACATAGACTGCTGTGTCCTAACAGAAAGGGACATTGTTGAAGGACTTGAAGTTGGATGATGAAACTAGATGTATAGTTGTTGGTATGCTACGCTATGTTACGTAGCGTAGCGTAGCATGGCACTTCGCTTTGCAAATTTTTTCTGAAGCTTGCTATGCTACATTGCGGGGCATAGTGTAGCGTAGTAGACTTCATGACTTAGAAAACTTGTTGAACTATTTTGCTCATCCAGAATGCTGCTACCAACTTCATGCATCGTTTCTAAGTAGGCTATTGGCTGGGCAAACTATTTGGGTGGACAAGCAGGATGATTTGTAGAACTTGTTCATGCCCAAAGCAGAAAATTTGCCAAACTGGCTAGCCTGAACTCAGAGCGTTCTCCTCCAGAAGAACTGCTGTAACGCTACACGAATTGCAATTCCTGGTGAAGCAAGAATGACCTCACATTTTGTGGGATGTTTCAACATGCATAGCCAAAATTGACCTAAATTAGCCTAAACTAATCCCCCTATTCTTCCTAGCTAGTTCCATGTTGGGCAACATGAAACTAGAGGGATGACTTTAAAAACCACTTAGCAAAGCTCCAAATTAACTAGTTTTAACCTTACACCCTAACCCTAAACCTCATCAACCATAGGAGCACACATTCATGGTTGATTAAGGTCAAAATTGATCTAGATCTAAGATTTATAATTCTTCCATGTTGGGAACCCTCTCTTCCATGCTAGCTCGCATGGAGATTGAAGAGCCCTAGGGGGGGCGGGAGGCTTATTTGGGGCTCATAAACACCTCGGAATGACATTAGATGACCTTGCGTGCACCTTAGAACCTTGTTGAAATCTTCTAAATCCTTCAAACCTTAAGAAATGGACTAAACATAGCCAAATGTTAATCACTTTTGATCTTCCTAGTTGATTCCATGCTAGCCAGTGTGGAGCTAGCATGAAACCAAGGAGATAAGCCATAAAACCATTCAAAATCCTTTAAAAATGATCGATTTCAACCATAAACCCTAGCCCTTGATACTAGTGACCCTGGGAGCACAGATGCATGGTTGATTATTGTCAAAATTAATCTAGATCTAATATCTATGCTTATTCCATGTTGGCTAGCATAGAGCTAGTGTGGAAAAGCTACCTTTTCTTCTCAAATAATAAATTGGGACTCCAAGAGACTAAGAACCTACATTGAGGAAGCCCAAGAATTCATGACCTTCATGACCCCTTGGAGTATCTTTTGCTACACTGATGCTCTTTGGCCTTAAGAACGTAGGAGAAACTTATCAATGAGTCATGACCTATATCTTTAGGGATTACATGCTAGGTTTGCCCAATGATTACATGGAAAATATAACTGTGAAGTATAAAGTGGTCAAAAACCATGCTAATGACCTATATATTTTGCTTAAATGATGCCTTAAGTATGAGCTTAGGCTCAATCCCAAGAATTGTGTCTTTAGTATCTAGACCGATAAGATGCTTGGCTTTGTAGAATCTAAAGCAAGGATACATGTCGATCTTGATAAGGTTAAGGCCATATCCAAATTATTAGTGCCTACAAACCTTAAGTAGCTTCAAGGATCATAAGGTAGATTATAATTTATCCATAGGTTTATTGCTATACTTATATATAAGTTATAGCCCATGCAACAGTTTCTTAAGAAAGGGGTTCACTATGAGTGGATGGCTGAATGCCAAGAGGCCTTTGAAAACCTTAAGCAAGAGTTAGCATAACTACCGACAGTTTATCCTCCATAAGAGGGTAAACTATTTTACATCTACCTTGCTATCTCTAACACATCCATTGCCTCTCTTCTTGTCAAAAATAAAATGATGTTGTAGAGATGCTAGTATAATACCTTAGCCATGCATTAGTTGCCCACGAGACATGATATACTAAAGTGGAGAAGTATTGTCTAGCACTAGTATTCTCATTGAAGAAGTAGAGACACTACCTCTTTAGAATCCAAGTCAATGTCATTTGCAATGATAACATCCTTAGATCCATAACCACAAACATCTACAAGAGTACATGTATAGCTTGATGGAAAGCCATAATAGCAGGTTTGACCTTCATTACATCTCTCAATCCTTAATGAGAAGTTAAGCTATAGCCATACAACTCATTGTTTCGCCTATTTATGAATATGTAGAGATGGATCTTGAGTTCCCTAATGAGTATATCAACACTATTAATCAAGTGCTTTAGGAATATGAGACGGTCATGCACTTTGATGGAGCTTAAACTACCCATGGGGCTAGTGGCATTACCATAACATTCCCATTTGGTAAAATCTAATTCTTCACTTATCGATTTGAGTTAACATGTACCAAAAACATAGTAGAGTATGAAGGTTTGATTAGAGGGATGGTGGTAGCTTGTAACCTAGGAATTAGGTGATTAATGATTAAAGGAAATTCTCAACTCATGTTTAATATAGTAATCGAGGTCTATGCATGTCAAGACAAACACTTACAACATTATTGTGACCTAGGGAAGCAATTGTTACAACACTTTGTAGACATTGATATCCAACACATACCTCAAAACAAGAATGTCAAAGTTGATGCAATTGCAATGTTAGCCCTTAGTGTAATGCTAGATGTGTTTAGTAGGTTGTCCACCTTAACCGTGGACTATGCTATTTCCATCATGTAGAACATTGATGGTACCTTTGTGCCCATAGTTCATATTTCTCCTAATCAAGAGTGGTATGATGATATCAAATTTTACCTTATCCATGGTGAATCCTCACAAGGCCTAACTATTACTCGAAAAGATGCTATACACAAATGATCGAAGTAATATGTGATCATAGGCAATAACACATTATGTCAATGGTCCTACGATGGTGTATTGTTAAAGTGCATGGGTAGAACTGATGTCAAAATAGTCCTAGAGCAAGTTCGCAAGGGTGTTTGTGGGGGACATATAGGACCTAGACCTATCGTTGCTAAGATTAGATGGTTAGGCTATTTCTAGCCTTATATGGAAAGTGATTGCCTATAGAAGGTTAAGACCTATGACACATGCCAATGGAATAGCAACCTTATACATGTACCATGGATTGAGTTACACACCACTTAGATAACTTGACCTTTTCAATGATAGGTGTTGAATATCATTGGACCTATAGTGCCTAAGTCATTGGTAGGGCATAGCTTCATCATCATCACAACTGAATACTTTACTAAGTGGGTTGAAGCTATTCTCCTAAGGAAGAATATGTCTAAACAAGTCTATAAATTCATCCTCGATAACATTGTAGCTTATTTTAGCATACCCATAATCATAGTTACAAATAATGGACCATAACTTAGCAGCTAAGAAATAAGGAATTTCTATCATGACCTAGACATTAAGCAACGAGGCCATCATCAACTTACTTAAGAAGATTCTAAACAACAACAAGTGAAAATGGCATGAGCAACTTGTTAATGCACTTAGGGCCTATCATATAACTTACTATACAACAACTAGTGTAATAAATTATAGCTTAGTTTATGGTTTCAAAGCTATTTTACCTTTTGAATTCCATGTATCATCACTCCAAGTGGCCTTGAATGATTTCATCAATGAGAATTAGAGTAATAAGTTGTGGATAGCAAACCTAGACTCAGTGGAGGAGGAACATATGTAAGCACTTGCTCATGTCGAGTAGTATCAAAAGAGGTAGAAATAGTAGAACCACCATAGCTTAACCGAGCATAAGATCAAGAAAGATAACCTGGTCCTTAAAAGCCATCCATGAGCATGCAAATAAATTCTCAGCTAATTGGGAAGGATCCTTTCTTATCACCAGAGCCTATGGAAATGGAGCATTTAGGATTTCAGACATGGATGGGAATGAATTGGCTAATCCGATTAATCACTCCTATGTAAAGCCTTATTACATGTAACCTACATGTAAACTACAACAACCATGACATCAACAACCACCAACAAGTGAGCCTACTTCACCATGGTCCACTAAGGCCTTAAATTAACACCATGACTTGTTGAGGCCTTAAACTAGCACCACAGCCTATTGAGGCCTTAAATTGGCACCATGAACTACCAAGGCCTTAAATTGGCACCATGACCTATTGAGGCCTTACTCTGACACCATGACCCACTATGACTTTAAATTGGTAGCATAGCTTGCCAAGGTCTTAAACTAGTACCATGGCCCACCATGGCCTTAAATTGGAAATATCAGTGCTAGTTAGCTTGTTTTTATCATTCTATGTGACCTATATGCATTGTAATGTTATAACATGTTTTGTTTACTCAATTTTCTTGTTCTCTTGGAGTTGTATTTGTAGAATGAAGCTTGGATCCATTGCATGGGTGAAATTCATTGTGGAAACGAGCCACTACGTGATCTTGATGTGCAAGATTTGGTGAGTTTGTCCTGATTTGCCAAGAGTGCTTGTACCATTGCCCTCCATCTAGCATCACTCCTTGAGCCCAACCCCATAGCCTAATTATGGCCTTCCATACCATGGAAAACAATGTTGATTTATTTTTTCCACTCATGCACTATAGCTAGATGATATCTCTTGATCATGCTCTATCCTCAAGTCCACTTGAATGTAATGTAGCTCATTTTGTGGAAAGATAATTAAGTCCATCAAACATGACTAGTTTGATGGGAAAACAAAGTTTTTTGAGTGCAACATAGCTCGTTCAATGGAAAAACCATATCAAATAGGCTATGGCAATGAAACCTAATGAAAGTTTCACACCAAAAAAAAGAAAAAAGAAGAAGAAGAAGAAGAAGGAGAAGTAAATTGCCAAGAAGTCAAATGGCCAATGATGCTTCAAAGCCCAATGGCCAAAGGAATATTGGAGTGAAGTAATTGGATCCTTAAACACATTTACTAAGAAATTAATACTTAAAAACATGTTAGTGTCATGCTATAGCCATGATGGTAATACTTGGAATACATTGTTAGCCTCCATGACCATCTCCCTAATGACTATTACCACCATATTATCATAGTCTTATCCCATCATCACAAGCACTCTTCATGATGGTTTGACATGACTAGATCAAGTGTGAAGAGAAAACATTAGTGGTGGACCTACATTGGTGTTTTTTATTCTTTGTTGGTACCTCTTGGGTTAATCCTCTAGATATTAACAAAGAGGAGCCAATGAAACACCACCAAATTTGCATGTTGTAACCTTTGTAATCCCATTCCATGAAAACCCAACGTAAAACTTCATTATAAATGTGAAGGTTGTAATCCATGAGGGGCATTTTCACATGTTTCATACTTTTGGGGCTGAAAAATGCCTCATAAGTGATCAAAGCCTCATTCCTCAAGTGAAAAGAATCACCTAGTATCTATATTTCGGCTTACGATGGGGGGGTGTTCAAAAATTCCTTTTGGGATGTAAAAAATGAAAATTTGATGGATTTTATGGGGAGTATACACTTTTCTATGTTGAAAACACTAGCAAGGGGATGGATCACATATACCCCTATCATGGAGGGATGTGGGTCGCCTACTCCCAATGTAGAAGCATCAAAACTAGCATGGAGGAGGGCAGGGTGTGGATCTTACCTACCTCCTACATAGAAGAAGGGTAATGCTTAGTATGGAAGGGTTTGAACTTCATCCCCAATGTTGATCTTGCATCCCATCCCCCACCCAAATGTCAACACCTCCTTCCTAGTGTAGAAGCAACATGACCAAGATCTTGACATCACATCAACTACATGAAGAACCCTATAATGCCAACATGGAAGGTTGAAGACCCAGTGTGGGAGTAAAGCCAACGTGGAAGGTGCACCCTCATTACTATTTTTGGTAAATGGAATGGCCATGGGGGCATGACACTTTCCATATATGGTAACCCCCTAGATTTTCGGCACCTACCCCTTGGATGTGGTAGAAATTTGTAGCAATTTGTAGGCAATTCATAGCCCAAATTTTCAACCATTTGTAGCAAATTTGCAATCCATTTCATGACCAAAAACCTATAAAAAATAAACTCCCACACCATTTCAAGGTTTCACATTTTGGTATTTCTAAGCATTTGGAATTTTGAACATTCAAGAACTCTTGGTACCTAGTAGGAACATAGCTTCTTGGGGCCTACCAGCATAGAATCATTGTAGCCTTGTTACCCCTATTACTTTCCTTGGGATTTGTAAGCCTCGAGTGTTAATGTTACCCCACTGGGATTCCCAAATCTCAGTGTGGAGCATTTTGGTAACTCCAATTCTTCATATTTCTTCATCCTAGTAGTGGCCAATGCCACAGATTTTGAGTGGTGGTAGAGAAGGTTTGACAACATTGGGAGTGGCTAAGCATCTAAATTATGAAGTGGATTTTATCAACTTCAACGGAGTTGGAACCCCCCCAATTTTCTCTCCTATGGGCACTTTTGTGCACATCTCTAAACTCATTCTTTATCTATTCAATAAAGTCTATGGTTCCATTTTGTGTGCAATTTGTATTCATTTGAGTTTTCAAATTTGCAAAATTTACATTTTTCACAACCTGATTTTGCACCTCCTAAGTCCCTAGGTGATCTATCAAACCATCCAAGGCATCCTAAATCCCATTTTTCTTTAGAGGACATTGGAATTTATGGTTGAGGTTGTCCAAAGCTGAGAATCCTTGGCTTTCCAATGCCTAAGATTTTTTTTCGCAACAATAGCCCTATGCCTTTCTATGATATTGTGTATTAATTTATTTTATTGAGTTGATGTGGGCATAGCATGGCTTAACAGTTAATTGTATGAATAATTTTGTATGAAAGTGTTACATGGTTTGATATTAATAATTGTATGTGGATTATTTTAATGTAAGTTTTTGTTATTTTTGTTTTTCTTATTATTATGGTATTTTATTAAATTAATTATCTTATGTTACGGGATTATAATTAATTTGATTAAGCTTTCCTTGGATGAAGGAGTTACATGAGTTACAAGGATTATGGAAGATTGCTTTCTATGCAGTGTTAGATATGATAATTGATGTATTTTTGCTTTACTTAATTTTTGGTTGATTTCATTAAAAATCCCACAACTCTCTATCCAAACACAACAACATTTTATTTCTAAAATAAGAGGTATTGTGGGATTTAGAGCTTATGATGGTGCAAGGAGATTTCACTAGTTTGAGATCGTAAGTAGCATAAGATCCATGATTGAGCATCTTGTGTTGCATGGATTTTTGTGCTTATTTTAGGTGAGTAATCTTGATTAATTTTCCATTTATTTTGATTAGTAAGATTTTGTGCACATCCGTAGGGATGGATGTTATTTAATTTCAATAGAATTGTAGTAACATTAACATTTCTATGAGAATTATGATTTGGGAATTTGGTTTTACTTTATATGAATGAATTAAGTGATTCTTGGTGCTTTGATCTACTATTTCAGTTGCTATAATTTCATTATGTTGATTTTAGGCTTTAAGGCTTTTGTGTAGTAATTTATTAGATTCAATAGTAAATGATAAAATGATTGTATCTTATAAGACTATGATCTTTATATTCTTGAACTCTTTAGGAAAGTTTCTAGAATTTCAAAATAGGAAGCATATTAAAAATTGGAATAGAATTGGAATTATAGGCTATTCTTTTTATGCTATTTGTAATCACATCAATTTTGGTGGCATAAATTTAAAGGCTATATCTCATATTTCATACTAGATATTGAGCTAAAATTTTTTACAACATAATCCTCTAGATTTTAGATTTTAGATATATTAGTAATCAATGAAAAAAATTATAGGTTGGCCTAGTTATAAGCCATTATTTCCTTGCTATTTGAAAATACATTAGATTTTATAGCAAAATCCTATTGGTCTAGATATCTTAGACTACATCTAATCTTAACATGAAATCTTTCCAAATCGTCCCTTAAATGTTAGCTTTTAAAAAAATCAAGAATTACTAAAAAGTATTTTAGAATGATCTAGTTATGACTGAATTATTGATAGTTACTATTTCTGTCATAGTTTCAAACAAAATCCAAAGGCATAAATTTAGAGCTTAATACTTCTTTCAAAATATTAAATATTTTACTAAAATTTTACAAAATCTAGATTTAGAGATTAGATTTAAAATGTAATAAGAATCACTAGAAAAGGAAAAGTAATAAAAGATATATGATATTTTTACTAACTATTACACATTCATATTTAATCTAATTCTTAAAATAACTTGGAGAGATGGGGGACCTTGATCTCTAATGATAAGATTAAAATTATGAGTATAAGAGGTTGTGGCCAAGTCATGATATGTTAGAATTAGGTATGTTTCATCCATCTATAGTATTAAAACTTGGTTTAACCTATTTCTACTTTGTTTAACTCAACTTGGGGATTTTGGTTTGTGGGCATGCCAATTTTTTTTCTAAGGTTGATTGTTGGATCTTTTGATTATTTTGGGATATGTCAAATCATTGGATATCTTGATTGTTTTGGACATGTAAAAAATGATGTTTAGAATCCCTCCACTACCGATGTATAGTTTTCCTTATTTACCTTTCTTTGATGCTTGTATGGATGATTGGTTTTCAAGAGCTAGTGCTAAGTTGTATGGCTAGTTGAAGATGGGCTCACTGAAGATGGTTTTGTGATTGATCCTCACTAGGATGAATTAATGTGGATCTTCCTATAGGTCATATATTTCAAGAAAGGATGATTTATAACTCATTGATTATTTTTATTTTGGTACATCCAAAATTTTAGGTGTGATATTTTGATTCATACCTTTACGATCAACAAGTTTGGGAACCTTGAAGGTAATGTCCTAGGTGATGTCTTAGGTTTAGTTGAGGCTAATAATAAATTCATGAATATGGTATTTTGGAATTTAAAATTTGAAAACTTCAAAAATTACACATGATAACTATGATACATTTAACATTGAGTGTAGTCTGTGCTAGTCTCTTTATTTGCAAGTTGATGAGTGAAGTGGATAGTTTGATTTGATTAGATTTGTTGGATGTTTTGGATTGATGTTTGATGTGTGATATTGGATGTTTAGATTTATTGTACATAATAACATGTTTGTTGAATAGCATGTCATCACCCTGCTACCATGAGACTTGTTCTCAGTTTAGCTAGAAGAGGTGCTAAGATTTCTTACTCAACATATTACAACTCTTTCTTTTAATTACAAGTCACCTAGCTACCATGGAGATTATTTAGTAGCATCAATAATTTATAGATTTTATGCTTATGATAGTTTTTCATAGTATTTATTTGTTTGCATATATGTATAACATTTGATTCACATCCTTAATTATCTCTCTTTAAATTTTATGTACTGGATTATGAATTATGATGCATAGTTGAATAGAGTTATTATGATTAATGATTTATGAGTACTTTTAGATTTATAGATGTATTATGTATCTTTCCTTTCAGTTAATTTAAGTTTCAATTATTATATACATCAAGTATGTGTGTAGTTACTTAATTATATTTCTTCCTTTAACTATTTTAGTCTCTTTTTATCCTTTTGGTCATGGTTTTACCATATGTTTTCCTTTTGGTATGTTAGGTTGATTTGATTTTTATTTTTATGCTATGACCAATCATTAGTTAGAATTTTTATGCTTGATGTAATGCTCTTCAACATAAGGCTAAGAAGAAGGATGTTACCTATTGTCTACCTCCATGAAATAAGATAAAAACGGGAGAAAGCTAAAGATTTAGGCTAGGGTTATAAATTCTTCCACTTAGGAGAAATTATTATAATTGAGTGGTCATCATAGTTGATTAATTTATCAAAGATAATATAGTACAAGTATACTACTATGATAACCAAGTTTTAGGCTTCAAACTTATGCTTGAAAATGAGATCATTAATATTATTAGCATATATGCTTCATAAATTGGCCAAGAAAATTTCATTAAGTAAGATTTTTTGGATTTTATAGATTAGACACTTCAAAAAATTTCCTAGAAAGAAAGCACATTTATTGAAAGGTATTTTAGTGATCATGTTATATATATGAATATGGAATATGATAAGATTCATACAGGATCTAAATTTGGAGAGCACAATAAATTGGAGATTTACTACTACAATTTGCAAGTGTTGATGACTTTGGAATTACAAATACTTATTTTTAAAAAAGAAAAATTATTTAATTGTATATAAGAGTGATATGGATAAAACAAAAATTTATTATTTCTTGCCACGTAAAAGAAAGTAGGCCATGTGCAAAGATTGCAAGGTCATACCTAGAGGATGCCTTGCAACTTAGCATTAACTAATGATAATGAATTTAGTTATCTAGAGCTTCAAAGGTAGCAAAAGAAAAGAAAATGAATTGATAAAAATGGTGAAATTTAAAGGAAGATAACATCACCTTATTTAGAGAATAATTTCTTCATTATGGTACATTGAAATTTGGATTTCTATACCAATTTAATTTAGGACAAAATGAAAAGTTTCATTTAAAAATATTGAAAATAATAAGTTGGATCAAATAGAAAGTAAAAAATACATCATAAAAGAGACATGGTGGTTGAGTAATGAAGTGTGATGATGTAGTGATAAAGTGCAACATGCTGTTCTAAAGAAAAAAAAAAGAAAAAAAATACTTTAAGGAATGATAACAAAGTGGTAGCCAAGAAAATAAGTTGATATAAAAAATGACAAAAAAAGAGGCAACATTAGTAGTAACAAAAGTTAAAGATAAGGACTTGGATAGCTTTTATGAGAAATTAGAAATAATGGAAGAAGAAAATTCTATTTATAAATTAACAAATATCAAAAACCAAAAATATAAGAACATTAATCATGCAAATGCATCAAAGAAGCTAAACAAAGAATTTTGATTAAAGACAATGAAATTTAAATAGTTGGAAAATTTATTTTTTAAAAATTATTAAATGAAGAATTCCCAAGCGAAGGAATCCAAGAAGAGAAACTAAATTTTGGTTTGGTTATTAAAATTTTCTTTTTTGAGGTGAAGACAATCTTATTAAAGAGAAGAATTGGAAAAGTTATTAGACTAAATAACATTTCAATAGAAGCTTGGAAAGTAACAACAGATACTAGAATTTCTTGGATGATATTATTAGTTAACAAAAATTTAAAGGTTGAACAAATATTTAACAATTGGAGAAAAAACATTATTGTTTTCACTTGGAATGTGGATGATCCAGAATTGTAACTACAACTTGTGATTACCTCATGGTTGAACATTCAAAATAAGGTAAATTCACCATAACTCATGATGTACTCATGGTTTATCATCACATATTGTGATATCCAACAATTCAAAATTTTTATCATTGATCATCGCCATAACTTGTTGTATACTTGTGAAATCTTTAGAAATTAATTCTCTCTATCTCTATTACTGTCATGACTCATGTTGTAATAGCATGACTCATGGTTCACTCATGGTCACTTAAAGTTTAAGTTTTTTNCCCATCATGTATGTTATTTACAAATGATATTATGTTGGAAGATATAGTCCATGAAAATATTACTTCTAAAAGGGAGAAGTGGAGATATGCTCTAGAATCAAAAGGATAAAAAATTAGTAGAAGTAAAACAAAATATATAGAATGAAATTTTAATAATAGCATAAGTAGTGTTGAAATAGAAGTGAAAATTCAAGGCTAAAAAGTTCTTTATTGTAAATAGTTTCACTACCTAGAATTAATCCTTGAATTAGATGGTAAAATAAATAAAGATATAAGAAATAGAATTAAGGCAAGATGATCACAATGAAGATAGGCTAGTGACGTTTGATGTGATAAAAGAATACCAATAAAACTAAAGTGGAAATTTTATAAGAGAACAATCAACCATACTATCTTGTATGATAATGAATGTTAGGTAGTACAAAAGATGTGATAGAATGAATTTTTGAGCAGCTATGATATTGGATATCCAATATCATAGCCATAATATCACGTATTGGATATCAAATCCTAAGCTATGATATCGGATATTTGATATCATGCCACACATGCCTACCTATAAATATGACACTTAGGCACATGATCCATAGCACAATTTCATCTACCCTTACCGAAACTCATTTAGTTTGTTTTCGTGAATTTAGACATAGCAACTAGAAGTGTGAATTCCTGTAGTGTAGCGTGAACTAGTGAATGACATCTTTATTTGGCCATTTTGTAGTTGGGCACAAGTGTGATCCAAAATAATGATTGAGCTATTTTCCACTATTGTAGCATTCTCCTAGATTTACTGTTTACACTTAGAATAATTTTCTTACTATTTCCTAGCTTAATGATTTCCTGTTCTAAAGCACTTTACTATTACATGTTCATATTAAGTAGAATGAGTATGACTAATCTCAAGCACTTAAGTATAACTTCTTGGTAACCTAGTAGTGTTATTGCTTGCTATGCCTAGTAGTGGTACACTTGGTAATCTAGTGGTAGTTACACAAAGTCCAAGATGTGTACAGAAGATTAGGAATGGATATGCCTCCCACTAGGCTAAACTAGATTCATTATTTATTTTAATTAGTTTATAGGTCATATTTATATTCACCATGTTTACTAGAAGCTAAGTGGGCCAAACAACATCACTTATCTTATACCTCATGAAGAGCTAACCATAGAGTTCAATTTCATTAGCTCCATGTGGGAAGATGATGATCATGAAATTAAATCAATTACTAGCATATTAACATTTTTTTATCCATGGATTATGATCTAGTCATGTGTGAATGCCTATGTCTTGTATGGTTGGGTGTTGAATTACTACAACCGTCGTCATTGGCATCATTGCTAGGGACAAGTTAATGTATGCTGAGTAATTGATTACACAAAGTTCATTGTACTTGAAACACAAAGTTAGAATTCATAACTCTAACTAAGCATACTTAAAACAAATGTCTTAAATCATAACATGTCTTCAAACAAGAATACAACATCCCCTACCAAGGAATCATAAACAATCAATGATAGAATCGATAAAGAGGAGGACTGGAGTATGCCAATGCAAACAAGGATCTCATATTCCCATCATGATCCTTACTATCCTAATTTTACATGCATATTTCATCAAGACAGACAAATTATGTGGAGAGATCTTCAAGGGAACATTTTTTTACCACCAAAGAATTTAGCATCAATTATTCTCCAACATGCTATCAAGGAGATGAAACTAAGTGAAGCACTTAGGAGGGTATCATGAAACCAAATACATGACCCGATCATATGGATCCACTGATGAGCAATTAAGAAAAGATAATTCCATGGAAACTAAACATGAACAAGATAAGGAAAAGATAGTCAATTCTACTATTATCTTGGAGGAACTTGATGAAGATTTGTTCATTACTAAACAACTCCATCAAAATCATGAGTTCTAGTCTCAAATGCCTATCATTTGACTAGAGAAACCTATTAGAAATAAATCACACTCTAAATTAGAAGAGATACTCTAGAGGAAGGAAAAAGACTAAAGGTACAAGCAGAACTCAAGGTCAAGAGTTCCTTACAGATCCCATAGAGACGAACATTAGAGTAATCATAGGAGAAAAAGTCAACACCATTCTCATACTACCTCATTTGCATCCTCATGATCATTAGAAGACTCTAACAAAAGAAGGAAAAGGTACAAAGACCATGATAGGAAAGAGAGGAGAACTCATGACTGTCATAACTATCATTCTAGATATTTTGATTTAGAAGATGAAGAGTACAAATAGCATAGACATAGGTATCGTAGAGTTCACAAAAGGGATGAGCATAGAAGGGGGCATTACTACAATTGAGTACATGAACCTAATCAAGATGATGAACCCCTGATGGCTACTTGCAACATGATTAAAATACAAGAAGATATACACATTCAAACTAGGCATGTGACGAATAGCCATATCAAATGACTTGATATGAATAACATGAAAATATTTGAAGATGGTTAAAATGCTGATCCAAAACACCACCTATAAGCTTTCCATGATGCCTTTGTCCTATAGAACATTGAAAGTAATTGGAAAAACTTGAAGTTGTTCCCAAGAATACTTGTTAAAGAGGTAGAGAGCTGGTACTGATCACTCAAACCTAAATCAATCAGAAGATGGAGTATCATTCTAGAAATTTTCAATGAAAAATACCAAACATACTCATAGATGTCTAACTTAGAAAAAAAAATCCAAGGATAGAAGAAAGGGTTTCATGAAACCCTTAAGGCAATAATGGGTAGGTACTATTCATTATTACATAGATGCCCAAGTAATGGATTCTAACAGAGGGAGCAACTAAGACACATTGTAGATGGGTTATGAAATAAGACTACGGAGACCCTTGGGATTTATGCCCAAGGTATATTATCAAAATGATTGCCCATTGAATTTAGAAACTAATCAACCAAGTGAAGAATGAAGAAGGTGAGTTAAGAAAGAGAAAATTAATAGAAGAGTATAACAGAGATCCATCTATTAGAAAAAGAGATGCATGAGTTTGTGATACCTAAGAAGAGGAAACATTGAAACAAAAAATCCAAAAGAAGACTCTAGAAATTTTAAAAACTATAATCAATATTGTAATAAAGGTAATAAAAATGTGGAACTCAGTAGACAAAAAATATGCAACTGCATTAAATATCGTAGAGGATAGAATGAAGTAGACCTTTAGAAAAGGGAAAGACAAGAAAAAGAATAAAGAGTTTGGACAAAGGGGCAAAGTGGCTATAGTGTCTGAGTGTTTAGACACTAGCTCCATCAATGAGAAAGGATGTGCCATGTGTTAGTATGAACATCTCAAGGGATGTTGCCTAGTAATGGCACATTTACAGGAAATGGGGGCATATGTAGTTAATCCTAAATTTGTCAAAAAAAGGCCAAAAGGTTACCTTATCTCCAAGGTAACTATAGGTAGAATTTCCAACCAACATACTATCATAGTAAAGCTTTGCGACAACCACAAGGGCAATACCATCAGGAGTGGAAATAATGCCAAGCATGGGCCATGCCATCACCTTGCCAATAGTATCCATATCAACAACCTCATCCTTATGGATACCACATCCAACATGTAGTTTCACTAGCAAATGCAATCATACAAACTCCATAATATAATTTACTTGAGTACCATAGACTAACATCACCAAGAATGGATCCCAGCTCTTCATCTCATGGAATTGGTGCTTAGCATCTTCCATAAAGCAAATTGGAAATGGTGCAAAAGTGTTTATGGATGATTTGTTGACTTACGGGCTATATTTCAAAAAAGCACTAGATTGGTTGAAACAAGTACTCAAGAAATGTGTTGAAACAAATCTTAAGCTCAACTGGCAAGAAAGCCATATTATAGTCTAGAAAGGTATTGGTGCTTAGCATCTTCCATAAAGGAAATTGGGAATGGTGAAAAAGTGCTTATGGATAATTTTTCGATGTACGGGCTAGATTTCAAACAAGCACTACACTGATTAAAACAGGTACTCAAGAAATGTGTTGAAACAAATCTTAAGCTCAACTAGCAAAAAAGCTATATTATGGTCTAGATAGGTATAGTGATGGGACATCAAATCTCCCAAAATATTATTGAAGTGAATCTTCAAAAGATTAGAATCATATATAATATCACTCAAAAGCCATAAATAGTGAAAAATAGGAGATCATTCTTAGGCCACATGGGATACTATAGAAGATTCATAGAAAATGTTTTAAAGATAGCCAGACTTATAGAGCTCATGAATAATGATGCATCCTTCGAATCGACAAAATCATGTGAAAAGGCATTCAAAGCTTTGAAGAAAAAATTATTGGAGACACCAATCCTCCAAGCTTTGGATTGGTCAAGAACTTTTCATATCATGAATGATGCTTCCAACTATGTGCTTGGTGTAATATTGACATAATTAGGTAATCAAAAGAGGCCTTACTACATTCACTGTGCCAGCATGAGCATCACCAGAGCATAATTAAATTACATCATAATAGAAAGAGCTAATGGCTATGATGTATGCACTTGAAAAATTCAAAAAATATGCGCTTGGGTACCAAATCTATGTCCATATTGATCATAATTCCATTTGATTTCTCATGAACAAACCAGTGGTTAGTTGTAGAGTGATAAGATGGCTTGTAATATTGTAAGAATTTGACATCATGATGATTGATAAAAAGGGAACAAATAATGTGGATAGCTAATCATCTATCAAGGTTAAAATGGAATTCTAAAGATTAATTAGAACCTTTATTGAGCTAATTTCCTAATGAAAATATTTTTATTAAAATGGTATAGGCTATAAATTCAATAGGAAAACCATGTACCACATAATATCTAACTTATCTATTAACATAGGAGCTCCCTACTGAATGGAGTCGAAAACAACATGAGAAATTCCTTCATAGAGAAAAAAAGTATATGGAAATCAATGGCAATCTATAAAAGATCTATGCAGATGGGTTTGTCAGATGGTGTATGCTAGAATGTGATGAATAAAGAGTTTTATATTATGCCCATGAAGGCGCATGTGGTGGCCACTACACAGGGTGTAGAACGACACTTAAGCTAATGATGGTAGGATAATTTGGGCCTAACTTATTCAAAGATGCCCAAACGTTTGCATAATCTTGTCAGCAATGCCAAAGAAATGGAGGAGTTACAACTAGATATGATAGCCACAACATTGGATATATCCACTTGAACTATTTGAAATATAGAGAATTGATTTCATGGAACCCATAACACCGATTTCAAATGGGAAAGGATATGTCATTGTGATTGTGGATTATTGTATGAAGTGGACAAAGGTAACAGTAGTAAAATATTGTACAATAAAGATAGCTACCAAATTTTTTCAACAACATGTGATGAATAAATTTGGAGTACCAAGGATGCTTATATCAGACAATGGGACTCACTTCACAGATGCTATATTCAAAAATATCATGTAATAACTTGGGGTGAACCATAACTTAACAACATCATATCATCCCTAAGAAAATGGTTAAGCAAAGTGACTAATCATAGAATTACTAGAATACTTACTAGAATGATTTATAGATTTAGGAAAGACTAGAGCACTAAACTAAATGAAACTCTATGGGCCTATAGGAAATTTTGGGAATTACCTATAGGGTACTCACCATACAAGTTAGTGTATGGTAAGTTTCCAATGCTTCCAATCTAGGCATAGCTTCACACTCTAGTTATTGCCAGTGAACTTAACCTTAACTTGAGCTTAGCCTCATAAGAACATCTCATGAACTTGAGTCTCCTAGATGAGAATAGGCTCATAGCACTAATGAGTAATGAAGTCCATAAAAATTACTCTAGAATTAGGCATGATACACAAATAAGACATGTAACTATAAAACTAGGTGATGAGGTCCTCTACTATAATCCTAATCATCTACCCCAAAAGGCTAAATTCCAGATATTTTGGAAGGGACCATACATTGCTCAAGCCACTTATCCATATAGTGCCTTACATATCTACCACTCATCTCATCCACATAATCTTATTCTTTTCAACATCCAACAAGTCAAAATTTATTATGAATAATTCAAGGAATCTACTTAGCCTACCTAACATTCCTCTTCCTGTTCTATCTTTTATCTAACTGATCTAATAATAGTCATTAGGGTGTCAATCTAGAACTATAGGTACTTTACTAAATTTTTCATTTTACACATTCTTTAATATTTTCTCATTTCTTCAATTTTTAATATTCTTCCATATTTTTCACTTCTTTAATGACTTTTCATTCTTTGACATTTTTCATTCTTTACATTTTTTCCAATTCTTATTATCTTTTTCATTCTTTGTTTTTGTTTTCTTTGTAAATAATTTTGATTGTTAATAAAATAAATTATGAATAAGGCAAGATGTAGTCCAATAAAGTGAAGATTTGTCTATGTTATTAAGCCATAAGGGGCTAATTATTTGAATAGTGAGCCCACATCATCCATTCGTTCATTCCATTAATAAGAGGTTCTTACCATGGTGATAATTATATTATTCTCATCATACAACTATGAATAAATTTGTGATCATTATGCCTAGATAGAAAAGTGAATAATCACGTGAAAATGTAATGGGTGTGACATCAAGGGGATTTGTGGACTCTCTTGAATTACTTCTATTAGTTCTATGATGTTGCTTAGGTTGTATCATATCCTTGTAGATCTAATGAAAAATAGAAGTAAGAGTAAAATAAGTGCTACCTTACCTTGTCACTAGAAAGACATGATACCCATGCCTGAAGGGACTCCTCTGGTAAGGTTAACATAAATAAAAATAAAAGAGAATAGAATAAATTTCTAAGGGTCCCAATAGAAAGACATGTTACCCAAGCCTGAAGGTAGGTAGCTTCTTAGAAATCTAAAAATAAAAATAAAAAGGTGCCATGAATAAAATCCTTCCTTGGACAATACACTAAGTCATGATACTTCTTACACTAGTGGTAGTCTTACAGTTCTAATTCCAAGAGATGAGACAATGTGATGCCACTAGAATATGGTCTAGACTTGATTTGGATCTTGAAAAGAAAGGCTAATGATAATTTTAACCATTAATAAAACACAAGAATTCATAATGCCCATGGTAAGATACCTCATGTCCCAATTTCTATAATCCCTTCTAAGTCCACTCATCTTACTCTATAAATAATCATAACTTATGATTTTGTATACCATATCATAATTTTTCAATTTGGTGGTACTAACATGTGTGTTTTGCTAAATAAGTATGCATTACATTCAACTCCTTAAGTGCCTTAGGACAATTCTAGGTGTGGTTATACAAGGACATGAAGGGCTGGAGCTTACTTTGGGGAGGATCCACTTATATAACTATTGTATCTTATACTTGTCCAACAATTCCACATCATATTAAGCATTTCAAAACTAATAAATATTAATCACAACTTTCCTCTACATCACATAACTCTATTCTATACGAAAGAATTCATTACCCATCTCATCCATCTCATCAACACTTCATATAACTCAAGATTCCTTCTTTACACATTTTCTATGCTAATGTGCACTAAATATGCATTATTCATAGTCCAAGACCCTCTAAATATGATTCAAATGTTCTAGGCATTCCAAAGAGATTCATTATTCATCATCAGATATCAAGCAAAACTTGAAAATTTTGCATCCAATATCGGGTTAGACAAAAAGTATAAATATGAGAGGAGTTAGAGAAAATTTTTCTTTCAAGCTTCTGAAGAGAGGGAGATTTTTTCATTTTTCTTTTGCAATTTTAGCTTTAACCTCCTAGCTTCCCCAAGCCATAACTAGCATGTTATCACTCCAATTTTTGTGATTTTCAAACCTATTTGATTCCAGAGTGCTCATCTTAGTCATGAGAAGGTGCTAGTGAAGAAAATCTAAGCTAATTTGCTAGTATCCATAAGGTATTATAAGGATAAGTATGAAGGGAAAAGTAAACATTTTTAATAAAAATCAATCATATTAATGCCAAAGCACTTAAATAATGCTCTTAATGAACCATAATGATCATTATGAGCCATGAATAAGAAAAAAATAGATAACTATGAAGGTTGTAGGAAATTAATTCCTATGGGATTACTTTTTGAAAATTTTTAAGTTTGCAATCCTAATAAATAGGAACTTGATCTAACTAAAAGTAGGAGAAAGGAAGGGAGTTATAAAAATTAAAGAACACATTCTAATTAATCCCTAATTATTTGATGATTGCAAATGGCATAAAGAGAGGAGCATAAGATGAACCCTCACAGGATGCAAGTAAAAGGCCAAGAGGCCAAGGTAGAGGCTGAATAGGAGAACAAGAATTAGAACATGTGGAGTAGGAAGCCCAATCCTTTAGCATTCATTAGGAAACTTCTGCTACCAAATAGTTGACCCAAGGAGAGGTAGAGGAATCACAAGTGCAAGGACAACACCTCATGTTGTTACAAGACTGAAACACCCTAAATTTTCAAGGCATTCTTACTTCACTAGGTCCCTGCAAGTCAGGTAGCATCGTGTCACTTTGGCAAGAAATGGATGCTCTGAGTTTAGCTAGGTAACTCATCCAGCTGATAGTCTACTTAGAAACAATGCGAGAGTTGTCGGCGGTCCTAGAGATGCGTGAAATAGTTTGGCAAATTTTCTAAGTTAAGACATTTGCTACGCTACACCAGGCTATGTAGCATAGCATGTTTTAGAAGACAGTCGCAGAACGAAGTGCTATGCTACGCTATGCTACGTAGCATAGCACAACATACCAAAAGCCAGATGGTCACTTTCCTTACCCGACTCCAAGTCCTTTAGCAATGGCCCCTTCTGCCAGAAAGCAGAAAACTTGGCAAAAAGTAGGCCATGTTGGCTGTTACGCTATGCTATGCTACGTAGCATAGCATAGCGTAGCAACTCTGCAAAAGCAGGAAAAGGCATCTCAAAGTGCAGGATCAACAAGTTCGTAGGTTTCGAATTACAAAGAGAAATAGTTCCAAATTGGTGGTTAAGGCCAGGTGCTATGCTATGTAGCATAGCACAGCATAGCAACCACGCAAAATCAGCCATAACAGTTTAAAGGATTTCAATGCATGCAACAGTCTTCGATGCAATTTTCCACCTCAAACTGGTGGCTATGCTATGCTACACTGGATAGTGTAGCATAGCGTAGCAAGCTGCTATGCTACATCCATGCATCTCCTTGCATGGAAAGTTGCTATGCTATGCCTACATGTTATGCTACAAAGCATAGCATAGTGTAGCAGGCAGTTATGCCACATTAATGTACTTCATCTTTTTGCATTGTTGGCACATATCTCCAAGTTTTGACAACATAATTACAACATGGCAGGCTCATCAATCAACTTGGCAGTTCCATGCAGCATGGACACGTCAACATTGGCTCAGGAAACATGGTGTCCAAACCACATCTTTTGCATCCTCTTGGCCCTATAAATACCTTGAAGAGCAACGTTCAATGGGTTGGTTAGCAAGTTGGCAAGTTAGCAAGCAAATTGGTTATCTGGCAAATTGGCAAATCGAAAAGTTAGCATTTTTGCAAGTTGGCAAACTAGAAATTTTGAGCACTGTAACACCCTTGAGTTGGCAAAATCAAGTTGTTAGAATTTCCATTTGGCATCTTGTTTGCTCTTTCTCTCTCTCTCTCCTACTACCTTTGTAACGCCTTGCATTTTTAACCTCTGAGTCCATGTTCAAGCACACAGTTGGTCTACTTTGGATGTTTTGGTTACTTTTGGGATCTCTGTGCATCCCAGTGTCGTGCAACCAATTATATCCATTTTGACAGATTAAATCCATAGTTCTTGAAGTGGTGCATTCTCTTAACTACATTTTACTTTGTTTTCTTACCTGTCATTACATTTTGCATTGTTTTTTGCAATCTGGCATTTAAAAATTGTTAGTTTACGTTATAAGTGTTGCTTCTAAAATACATGTTCGCAAAAGTTTATATTAACACCAAATAAGTCCCAATCTGATCAACTAGACCATTCAGGGTGCCCTTTTTTTGTTTTCATCTAGCACCGCTCTTGTGTAGATCTAGGTTTAAGACTGTCATGATCGACGACCTCTTGGTGTTTTCCAACCGTCGACATTTTCGGTTGCTACAGTTTTCTAGTGCTAGAAGGAGGGCCTTTTGGTGCCCTTTCCGTATTTTATGATAGTCCTGTAAGCAGTCTACACCCTAATATGCATTAGCATAAACTTGACACCCATTTGTAGTTGTTTACACATCATGTGGTGCAGATCGGTCGCTTCGACGTTTCCTCCGGAACCTTGCAGGACATAAAGCCTTCAATCGCCAATTAACTTGTTTTCTTTACAGTAGTCTTGCACGTGTTCTGTACCCTATCACACACTAGCATAAACACGACATCCTTTCGTGGTTGTTTATGCATCGTGTGGTACAGTTCAGTCGCTCTGACGATTCCCTTGGAATTCAACAAGACATAAAGCCTTCCATTGCCTTCCGATCTCTTTGCTTTTCTAGTTTGTAATACTATCTAGCTTCGTGACAATGGATTTCCCAAGCTCTACTGCTAACACTTTTACTGCTGAGGTTCCTTTCATGGTTTAAGGCATCATAGGTGCTGAGCAACCACTCAGCCCAGTGCTGGAACTACATCAATCCCTCAAGATCTAAAATGAAGGACCTGAGGGTTTGGCTCAGGAACATGAGCACTATAATTTTCTCTACATAAAGGTGCAGGGGAACCTACCCTTGGATGCATAAGAACTTGAAGATAAATGTAGCTTTGAGTTCATTTACTACAACGTGAAGGAATTTTTTCCCACTCCCAGCGCCTCTTTTCCTTTGACCCTGATAAACCAATGGATGCTAGATGAGCAGATCTAGTTGGCTAGGCTTAGGGAGCAGCATGAAACAACATCCAATCACGACGAGGCCTTCCAAGATGGATAGGAGGAGCTTGATTCCCAGTCTGACAGGGGAGGTCAAACCAACCCTATTACTATCTCTTTGACCCAGTCCTTCTAGACCAACCCACTCTTTGTTGCCACTCCCTTCATAATCATGCCTATGCCTTTGCAACCTGCAACTACATCTACGATGGGTAGCCATGTCATCTCCTCGACATATCAATGCCCCTGTTCCCCAGTTTCATTTGTAGCCACTATTCCCCTGCAAACCCTTCATCAGTCCATTCTCGTACCGCATCATATGCCAATCACGACTACCCTTTCACATGTTTACACTATACCAACTTCACAGTCATACATAGCTTCCACCTCCATTCCTGCATTTACACCTATCCCACCATCAGCGGTGGGCCTAGGCCTATCCACATGGTGGACCCCATTCACTGCTTCCCCTGCTATGCTACCATCGTAGATGTCTCACCACGTTCACCAATAGACCTATCAAATCCCGCAAATGGTACAACCTAGTGCAAGACTATGGTCTGCTCTGCTAGTGACCCCAGCCGCCTATCCTATAGCTCAACTCACGGTTGCTGCCCTAATGACATCACCTGCTAGGTGGTGGAAAACAAAAGTAGCACCCTTCATAGGGGTCATCCCAATGGTACCGTTGATGGGTCACGCTGCTACCCTTGCTACTCCATAAATGGGGGCTACCTCGGTAGTTCCCCAAACATCTACGTCGTCCTAGGGTTTAGATCAAGCATTCCAACTTATCCAAACCCTTACTAAGAAAGTAAAATTCCTTAAGGCTATTAGGTCTGACATGGTACAAGTCATGGAGTTTTACCAAAATGACCCCATCAACCCAACAATCCCTCTGTTGATGTTACCTCTAGGGATGTTCCTCCCTCATTTCACAAAATAAAATGGGGAGGGAGATTCCAATGTGTATCTTGTTACCTTGAGGTCTAAGTTTCTCCTTCTACAACAATGGCTACACATGATTATCCACATCTTTGCCATGTCTGTAACTAGAAAGGCCCTAGACTAGTACCGCACCCTACCATGTTAATCTATCTCAACTCTGGAGGAGTTGCTAACTCAGTTCATGACGTGTTTCAAGTATAACTTGAAGTTGAAAATCACGCGGGATCAACTGATGAACATGAAGTAGGACCCTCTGGAGCTGGTCCAAAAATTCATCCAGCAATGAAGTGTAACCCTTAATGAAATTCACGAGCCCATCATGGAGGCCCAATTTCTGGCCATCTTTAAGGGCACAGTGAATGACTTCATCAAATCTAAACTATACTACCTCGCTCCCTGCACTCTTAGTCAGGAATTTGCTCAGACTAAGAGTATACAGGATGAGGTCAAGGCAAGCAAAGACCTAGCCTATTTTGCTTATAAGAACACCTTTACAAAGAAGGATAAGGGTAAGGCTACAATAGCCACGGTGGCCGCTGTGGCAAGTGAGACCAAACCCAAACCCAATAACAACAGTAACAAGAACAATAAAAAACCGGCTGCACCTGCAACTAACCCCATGCCCAAACAGGGCCACACACTGTAACCTTCCACACCTGCATCCACACCCAAGACATCTGCACCACCCAAGCTAAACTTTGAGCATAAAGATTGCTCAAAGTATACCCCACTACATATCAAGCCTTCAGATCTTCTGAAGCAGTTACTGGTCGCAGGGTACATCCAACACAAGTGGATGTTAGAGGAGGGAGTTAGGAGACATCAGAGGTATTTTGAGCTCATTAGGAACCCCTCCTTGGCCTTGCCCAATGAGCCCCCAATTCATAAGGACTTCAGGTTGGATCGATCTTGTGACTACCACCAACAGTGTGATCACAACATAGATTACTGTCTGGTGTTGAAGGATGACATCCAAAGGATGATTGATCAAGGAAAACTGGTGTTAGACGAAAGTAATCTAGTGTGTCTTGAGAATCAATCTCTACGCATCTACACTGATCCCCTCAACGCCAATAATGTTGACTACATCATCAACACCAACGACATTTACAGTGATCCTAGGCTACCCCAGCAGCCGTTTGTGGTCCGTGTGCCTCAACGTAGTGCACCAGCACCACCAGCAGCTAACCAAATCTCACAATAGCCATTTTTTCTAAGAGTCCCTCCCCGAATGTCTACCCCCATATCACCTATTAGCAAAACCATGCCATCCCACCCGTTAACATCGTTAGCTCTATTTGTCATCAGGGGGCCAACCCCTTCAATAGCCCCTGCCTCGCATAAGACAGCTGCGCAGCCTTCTCATCCTAGAAAACGAGAAGCGCATTTCACAGGTGAGATGTTGAAGGAAAGTACCATCCCAGGTACTTCCAAGCCTACATCATCACCCCCTGCATCTATGCCCTCATCACCAAAGATGAATGTTGTTGCGACCACACAGTCTGCACCACCCCACCAAAAAGGATATGAGCCCAAATCTGAAGTTTCCCCTCCTTAGGAAATCTGTCTTCTGGGGCAAATAGAAGAGGAAAAGGGCAGTAAAAAAGGGGGTGGCTAGGACCTCTTGGATGCTCTCATGTAGGTCAAACAAGCTATAAAAAAAGAATACAACCTTGAGCTTGTATGACCTAATTATGACATCTGCTCCACACCAGGAGGCTTTGATTCACATGTTGATGGTGATCCCAGTCGACAGAGACATGCCAGTGGAAGATGAAGCAATCCAATAGGTTGTGGTTCCTTTTGTGCTTGCGGAACCAAAGCCATCCCAACTGACTTTCAGCAACGGTTCCATTAGGGAAGACCTCGAAAGGGGTCAAGTGACTACAACACCCCTATATATCATAATTCAGGTTGGCTAACACTGGATCCGAAGGGTACACGTTGATGATGGGGCTGCCATGAATGTCATCCCCTTCCTTATTGTGGACAAGTTTGGCAAGGTTAACCAGATCAAACCCACAACAACAATGTGCCTAAAGTCATTCAATGGAGGATAGGTCATGGTGAAGGGCACGGTCCACATAGACTTCATGGTAGGGGATCAGTTCCCCATGAACGCAACGTTCATCATGGTTGAAGAAATGCCCAGGTTTAACCTAATCTTGGGGATATCATGGTTAGCACAACTTAGGGCTATCTCTTCACCCATCCATCAGGAGATCCACCTACCATACCCAGGCAGGGAGGTGGTGATCCATGGCGACAAGGTGACGACACAAGCTATTAATAACATAGACATGGAACAAGGCTCAGAGGTTATGAAATCTGAGAATGAAGTGCCTATCATGGCACATACTAACCATCTACTGAAATAATCGGCTCAGCAAGCTAGTTCTTGAAATGAAAATCCATGGGCTGAGTTACCCTTCCAAGCGGAGGGCAATGATATAGATGAAGGTCCTGGAAAGGTGCCTCGACCTTATGTCATGCCCAACCCACAATGGGTCAAGAAGCAGCTATGCTTAGTGTAGTGACTGCATTTCTTCCTACCTAGTCGTCACCCTTTGTACATTTACTATTTTCTTTCTTTGTTTTGCATCTGTTCATCTACATCGAGTGTCGTCTTTTCGTTATCGCATCATTCTTTTACCGCATCATAGCCTGAAATGGCCTAAAACTATGCTACACTATGGCCCGAAATGGCCTAAAACTATGCTACGCTATGGCCTGAAATGGCCTAAAACTATGTTACGCTATGGCCCAAAATGGCCTAAAACTAGTAGGGGCCAGAAATGGCCTAAAACTAAAACATTAAAAATGATAGTTTAACATAGGATTCAGCACATAGACAATACATAAGTATAGCATAGAATAAATTTCTTTTCCTAAATCCTCCTTTTTATTCAAAGCTTTTGTCATTTAGGCAATGTTTGCAAAAATTCTATAAAAATCAAAAAATTTCAAAAAATCCCATGCTGTCATGGGTTGTCTTCATCCGCATCATTTTCCTCATTTGATTCTACATCATCCCCTTCTGCATCGCCTTCCCCTGCATTGTCCTCTACTGCCCCTTCATTCCTGCCCTATGTGGGCCCTACACCCTCATCTAGAACCTGCATCATAGAAGTGATGTAGTTAGCTAGGGCAACACACACGAGCTACAATAGAGCATAAACATTAACATAGTAGAAAGTGACCAACTCGAGATGGCCTTGCTTCCATCTCGAAAGGTATACGATCTAAACCAACCCTGAGGTGATGCCAAACCTTCTCTTCTGTGATATCCACCCAATGCCTAATGCTAGGTTCAGCGTCTGCAGCAGCCTTCTCCTTCTCGATAGTCGTCCATCTTGGCGTTCCTGGAGAAAAGGAGGTGGTCGCCGTCTCACCTATGGGAAGGTTCACTTCTCATTTAGGAGATTCAATGACCTTGACCTACTGCATGAACTTGTTATAGGCCTCAAAAATGCCAATGGCATCTACGAATGCCTTATAGGTAAACGCCTCAATAGAAGCATCCTTGTACAGTTTATGATAGGAGGCAGATTCCAGTTTATACATGTGAAACACCACTAATTTTGGCCTAGCACTTTGAAATGAAAATGACTCAAGCCCTTTCAAAGCTTTGGGAGGAAAAATTTGGCTAAGGCATGGAGGTCACACCCAGCTTGCCTAAGGTAGATTGCTCACCCTTAGCATGAGCAACTTGACAGAGCCTACAGGTCACGCTACTGCATAACACTAGGGTGACCAACTTTTGGAGCCTCAGAACTAAGTAAAAATGACTTGATTTCAAGAGTGCAAGTCATCCTTAGGGTTCATTATTGATAACTATGGGTCCAAGCCTTAAGAAATTTCAATTTTCAGCTCAAAATTGCAAGTTTTTGAGGTCACACCATAGGTCATGCTGCAGGTCACGTTGTGGCATGAGTCCAGCATGACCTACCAAAAGTGGCTCTGAACAAGGCACATTCAGGCTCAAATTTAAACTTCAGATCACTCTCAAAGTCAAACACAGGCAGACAATAGTTGCATTCAAGAAACAGGCTTCAGAAATCAAAAATTTGGTGTCAAGTGTCTCATTTTATTGCACTCTGGCTGAGGTCACATTGAGGACACTCCTAGCATGACTGCCCAGTGTGAGTGTCTACTGAACTCCTAGTGTGATTGCCCAGTGTGAGTGTCTATTAGATGCCCATCATGATTGTAAGTAGACACGCCTCAAAAGCCACGAAAACACCCGAATCGGTATCCTGCAGCGATCAAAGATCCAAAAGTCTCAAGTGAGCCAGGACTAATTTAATCATTTCAATGTAAATCTTCACTTGTGGGCTTGTTTGGCCCTCACTATCTAAATTGTCTATATTTTCATGGGCTTGACTAACCCACACATTATAAAATATGGTGAACCTATTCAAGAACGTAGCTTGCCAACACATGTCCAAATCATGCCCAATTGTCCATCAGACACATGTCACTTGATCCATTTTCCTCTCATCTCCCAGGCGTTGATTCCATTCACGAAATTTCGTGCCCAAGCCCGGCCCAACCCTATAAATACCTTGTCCATTCACATAAATGGGGTTGAAAATTTTTGAGTTAAACAACTTAGGAAACTTAGACCAGTAGTCCTTGGATGCTCGGCACACTCTGACTCTTTTGAAATACACCGCATCACATCGCATCACATCACATCACCTAGGGCTTGGCACCTAACCTACCATCCACACGTGCAGCTATGCTTTGACCGGTGCACATATTTTCTGAGCAATATAATACATTTTTGTTTGCTAGTCATTATTTTGTTTACTCTATTTTACATTCAGTTTACGTTTTGTTTACACTTTATTTATGATACCTGCATACGTTTCTGTTTACATTTTTATGTGCACTATTTACATTTTAAAAACATCAGTTACAATATACCCCAATGCAAGCCTTTTTATGCTTAGGGAAGTACTTGGTTGATTTGCATGTAGATCATCCAAGGCACTCTACCTTTGTTTACTTTTCCAACTTGCCCTCAGGCGAAGGTAGGGTCAGTTGTGTTTGCCTGATGATCTTTCGGTGTTCGCTTTCCTTCCAGCCTTACATCGATGATTTAGGTTAGTAGAGTAAATTGGCACTAGAAGGAGGGCCCGACTTGTTTATTTTCTATGAAAAACCTTAATCATGCTATTTGTCATAACTCATTCATCCTATCCTTGTAAGTCTCTTTGTTTATCATGCTGCTGTAGTCTGTCACGCTGCAGTCTGGTCACGTTGGTCACGCTGTAGTTGGATCACGATGTTCACGTTGTAGTCTAGTCACATTGGTCACACTACAGTTGGGTCACACTGGTCATGTTGTAGTCTGGTCACATTGGTCATGCTTCAGTTGGGTCACGTTGGTCATGCTATAGTCTGGTCATGTTGGTCACACTGTAGTTGGGTCACACTAGTCACGCTATAGTTTGGTTACCCTGGTCACGCTACAGTTGGGTCATGCTGGTCACGTTGTAGTCTGGTCATGTTGGTCACGTTGCAGTTGGGTCACGCTAGTCATGCTGTAGTCTAGTCACATTGGTCATGCTGCAATTGGGTCACATTGATCATGCTACAGTTGGGTAACGCTGGTCACACTGTAGTCTGGTCACATTGGTCACGTTGTAGTCTAGGTTGCACTCAATTTGCCTAGCTCAGTTTACACACGTTTGTTATGGAATCCTCCCAAATTAACCCAGTGACACTGTCAACCTCTAACTTTGGGGCTGAAACCTCAAACCGCATGAATGCTACCAAATCCATAATCGTAATTGAGCAAATAAATCCCCAAGGCCTTATGCACCAGTCACTCAGGTTCCAAGGCAAAGACCCTACTTATGCAAATCTTACGGTTGAACAATATAACTTCATATGTGTTAAGATGCAAGCTAACTTACCCATCAATCACGTAGAAAGGGAAGCAAAATGAGACTATGAACTTATCCACAATGGAGATTGCAAATTCATCCCTTCAGCATTTGACATAATCCTACTCTCTGAACACCATCATAAACTCATATCCCAGCTTCTTATGGCTAGAAGTCAAGCCCTACAGTTACCTTCGATAAAGCCTCAGGGTGGAGATGAAGAGGACAACTTCGTAGCCCAATCTGAACATGGGGATTCATACCATACCGTCAGTCCCCATGCCCATACAAATCCATTATTTCAACCTTTTCTGGAAGAGACTATATTCCCACCACTAGCTTCTCTATAGGAGGTAGCCATTTCCATTCCCATCTTCTCCAAGTCCAACATTCAATCCAACGTATCCACTTTCATAATACCTCTACAAACACAATCCCAAAAACCTCCTCTTCAAACTAATGTAGGAATGACTTTTCAACATCAAGTGATTGGGATTCCATTGGTCATACCTGCTTCCATGTCCATCCATTACATACCTTAAGTGCAAATCCAACAAGCACCAATGATCACTTCACAATCTATGACTAGGCAGTGGGTCCCACCAGCTATTCAATAGAACCTATCTACTCACTACAGTGTACCACATCCCATGATCTCAGCCCCAAATGTAGTCCCACCACAACAAACAGCATTCCAACAACCTCTCTTTCCACAAACGATGCCACAATCAAGTCATTATCAATTACCACCAACTCAAACTGCCGGTCTACCCACTGCTCAGGAGTGGGTAGATACGAAGAAAATGATGCACACATTAGTAGAATAATTAAAATGTCTTAAAACTATGAATAATGAGGAAGGCAAAGTACTAGAATTCTACCAAGATGATCCAATTGACCCGCCTTGCCAAAGGGAGTTTCGTTACCTCAACTAACTAAGTACAATGGATAGGGAGACCTGGACGCTCATCTAGTAACATTCAGAATAGAATGTCTATTGCTTCAGGCATGGCCTCATGTAATTCTACGTGTGTTTGCTATGTATTTAACTGGGAAAGCCCTAGACTGGTACTGAGCTTTATCCCATAGCTTCATATCTTCTCTAGAAGACTTGTTGCATCAGTTTGTCACCTGCTTCAAATACAATTTGAAACATGAAGTCATGTTAGATAGCCTGATTCAAATTAAATGAGCATCATTAGAGCCAGCACAGAAATTTATCCAAAGATGGAGTGCAGCCCTGAATGAACTTCATGAGCCTATTCCTCAAACATATTTACTTACCATCCTTAAGGCGGCTACGAATGACTTTATTAAATCAAAAATTTACTATTTAAAACCCCGTACCTTGAGCCAAGCATTTGTGCAAATTAAGGACATAGAAGAGGCTGCAAAAACAAGCAATGACCCAGCCTACTTGACCTTTAGAAGCCAACATACCAAGAAAGATAAATCCAAGATGATGGTAGTAGCAGTGGCTGAGACAACCAGACCTAGCCATCTAGGACAAAAAGGAAAACAACCTATTGTCCCAAATAGCTATGAAAGAAATACACCTATGTATATGCCTGAAACTTCCTCAAATAGGAACACAAACATGGATCACACTTGTACATTCAAAAGAAAAGATCCCACTCAATACACACCCTTGCCCATGAAACCTTCATATTGCTCGATTAGCTTCTAAAGGCTGGGCTAATTATACATAAACAAATGTCTCTTGCAGCATCTCGAAAACATGATAGATTCTATGAGCTAGCCAAAAACCCAACCTTAGCAACACCTAATGAACCACCCATTCCAAGGGGTTTTAGGTTAGATAGGTTTTGCGAGTATCACCAACGACCTGGTCATGGAACTGATTACTGTTTCACCTTAAAACAGGACATACAACACATGATTGACAGGGGTGAAGTAGTTTTCAATGAGGAAAATCCACTAAGAGCTCAGAACCAACCCATGGGAGTCTACAAGGATCCTCTCAATGCTAGTGAAGCACCATATGTGATTAATAGTATTCATGTGGAGAATAAAAAAGACATCCTGTGAAAACCTTTTGTGATTGACAGACCTTCAAAAAACACACCTACTCAAATATATCCTCAAATCCCCTTCACCGTATGCTCATCCCACGCACCACAAAAACCATTCGTTATCTGCGTACCACCTTCTATCGCCATGACGACAATACCTTCTAAAAATCGACCCATCCCCTTTGTGATCCGAGTGCCAAAACACCCTTGTGCACAATTTTCCTCCACTTCCTCACGACCTCTACAAGAACATCTTGTTGATAAGTTAACAAGAGAGTGTTTGAAAAGAGAAAATTGTTAGCAAAAATTAGGACCACCAAAGCCTACATCGCTAAATGCTATTCCTATGGGTCCATCTGTCAATGAGCCTAGTACAAGCCATCAGAACAAGGATAATGTTATGGGTCATGTCCCAAATCCAGTAGCCTCAGTCATTAATGCAAATATTCCTCCACAAGAAATATAAATGTTGGGACAAATGGACCAAGTTTCCATTGACAAGAATGTCCCAAATGGTAAAGACCTAGCAAGCAAGTTAACCCAGGATAGACAAGTCTTAAAACAAAAGAATACTTCTTTAAGTCTATATGACCTAGTAATGACTTCATCAGTACATCGGGAAGCTATTTTATAGATGCTGACATCTATCCCTATTAGTGAGGACCTTCCTGCAGATGAACCATCCATTTATGTGGTATTTTCCCCACAACTTTAGGAATCAAAGACCACATTCCTAGAGTTTCGCGCTAAGGACATTAAGCTAGATGAGAAAATAGGAGAAGTCACCACTGCCCCTATGTTCATAACAATACAGGTAAATCATTTCAAGATAAATAGGGTGCATGTTGATGATGGCGTGGAAACAAGCGTAATACCTTTTCCTATCATGGAAAAATTAGGGCTCACTGAATAAATACAGCCTACGACAACCTCTTTCTTGAAATCCTTCAGTGGTTCCCGTGTTGGGGTGAAGGGTATGATCACCTTAGACTTCATAGCCGAAAACCAATTCCCCACATCAGCTGAATTCATAGTGATTGATGAAATGCCAGGGTTTAATATAATCCTAGGACATCCCTAGATAGCACAACTTAAAGCCATATCTTCACCAATCCATCAAGAGATCCACCTACCTTACAAGGGTGGTGAGATCATCATACATGGAGATACGACCGTACCGATCACTTCTGCACATCTTGAGGTAGGTCAAGAGTTAGAAATTGAATTCATTGAGCCTAATAAAAAGACTGTGAATGTACATCAAGACATGAATCTAATGTTAACTCACAACCCTACTAGGACTAAAGAAACATAGGAAGATGCAAACATAGGAGCCATTCTTATTGATGTCTCTTGGTCAGAATTACCCTTTGACGTCATCGATGAAGGGGAGGGTGAGTATAAAATCGTACCCAAATGCCCAAACCCACCTGTTAAGCTACAAAAGATCAAGAGAAAAATCAACAACTAGAATGAAATCACCACATTTCCAAAATGACATTAAAATACCAATCGTCCGGTGCAATGTTAAACTGCCAACGAACGTCTGCAATGACACTAAACCAGCCATGGTTAGAAATGGCTAGTTTCTTTTGAAAGCTTTCTAAAACTATTATTGCTTTGGCCCACCATGGCATAAAACTAGCAATCTTTCTTTCCTTAGTAGTAGAGGCAATAGTCCATCATGACTCTAAACTAGTGTGAACAGCCCAAAATGTCTTTAAACTAGGATTCAGTACATTTCAAATTTACAAACATTCACTATATGATGTCAAACTCTCATTCAAATGATACAAGTTACAACATTAATTTATGACTTCAATGTTACTTTCCTATTTTACAAGTATTGATCCACAATTCGTTCCTCCATTTTACAGTTAGTTACACGCATATGTTCACTATTACACTTGAAAAGGCAAATAAAAAGAGAAAACCAATATATATATATACACACACACACACACATGATGAGTCAATATGGTAGTAAAATTCCAACACATTATACCATAAATAGGTCCATGTCACTACATTTGTCAACCATACATGTCCATCAAAAAATCTCAAAAACATTTATTAGCTAAAATCTGATTAATAGTAAGCTCATAGACGGGGTTGTTCCCCAAGATCCTCTTCATCATCCACTCTCACCCCACTGGGGCTAGCTCCATCATTAACATGTTCCTATAATAGAAAATAGAAAACAATACAAAATATGTAAGAGTAGTAAAGCAAATCGTAAATGCAAAACTGATAAAAACAGTAACAGTAACAATGAAAACAACAAAAACATACAAAAATGAGTGCCACAATAAAACACTCACAAGTGAGGAAGGCTCTAGGTTGGTCTCCAAACACCATAGAATCTCCTTCTTAGGCACATTTTCCCAATCCTCCTCCAAGCCAAGATCAATGCTAGCAAGTGTTTTGCCCTTGTCCACCGGGGTCCAAGTAGGGTGCTCAAGAGAGAACACGCCTATCACAACCTGCCTAGAGGCGGTGGTAATTTCTCTCTTAGGAGATCCCTCCACCTCAGTACACTTAGCAAACTTATCATAAGTAGACCGCAAGCCTAACCCATCAATGAACATCTCCATCAAGCAATGTTCAACTGACTCTTCCTTGAACCATTTCTTGTATTGATGTATGTGGTCCTTTTGGTCTTGGCCCCACTTTCATAACTTAGCTACAAAGGACTTCCAATCATGAAATTTTCTATTCAGCAAAGCTATCTATGCTTGTTGCTTAGCCAAATCCCGTGTAGCTTACACCTTGCTATTCAAAACCGTCTAGTAGCGTGCATAGGTAATTTTAGAAGTACGCCAAGTGCTATTTCCAGATAGTCTAGTAACAGCAAAATCGTAATGGGACTGTAGATCCTTGTTCTTCTCTCTCTCCTTTGCTAGTTCTTCTTTCAATGAATGAACTTCGTCCCATAACTACTCAAGTGAACACCTACAAGTCCAAAGCGACTTGGCGTTCTGTATGACGCAACCAGAAACCACATCATACATGTTCCTTGGGACTTGCTCAACATGCCCTGGCAATTCAGGGAGAGCATCAATGTGAGTAGCTTCAGAGGGATCCCACTGAAGCTTGGCACCTGCAGGTGTAAACACCACACACATAAATCACCTATGATCAACAATGAACCCAGATATACACATACCTAGTTCTGGATGAACTTCTTGTAGGCGAGCATCATTAATGATACCTTTAACAAAGTATATCTTACTAGGAATCTCAAGCCATGGTCTTAGCTAGTTGGTTGATGTAGGACAAGTAGGGGAGGTCACGTCAACTGGAATCTATGTTCCTGACATCTCTGCCCGATATGCATATGCCTCAGAAGTCTTAGCATTTACCTCTAATATTAGAAATAAACAAAATAATTAAGAACAATGCATGAAGACTAAAGGGTACAAAAATATAGATCATGTTGAAAGGAACGTACTGAAAAGCCCTTTGCCGGTTGGCTGGGGCAGATCACCAAGCTACAAGGATCCATTGAAGAAGCCACCAAGGACATCTCCTTCACCACTGGATTGCCTGAGTGCATCCAAAGCCTATGCAAGCCTCATCTCCATGATGTTCGCCACATCTTCCTCTTGCGAGGTGGGATGTTCTTCAATTGTTTCTTCTTGTTCCTTCACTTCTTCTTCTAGCCCTGTGACAATCACTTTAGGATCAGCCACTGGGGCCAAAGTCTCTCTATCTCTCTCAACACTTTCCTATGATGATTCCAAAATCTTATAGTTAGCATAATATAGTATATATAACATATAGATCAAAAAACAACAAACAAAAAATAATTTATAGCAATAAAACAAAATACTTACTTTCCACTGGCAATACAAAACATATCTTCTTTACTCTTGGTGGTATCACATTTGGGGTAGGCTCCCTTGGACGTTCTTTCCTCTTCATCTTCATCTTGGACTTTCCAATGGTCTCTCCAATTAAATGTTTAACCCTTTTCATAGAAGTGCACAGCCTAGGTGGTTCCAACCCCAAGCTATCATGGCAATGATGGGAATGGGTAACCACACCTCCAGTGGTAACTGATGCAGATTCCTCAATTTCTTCTAGTGGATTCTAGGATCTGGTGATGCTAAATAGGTGGCAAATCCAAGGATGAGATAATTGCCAATGGTTCCTCAAAACATAGTGGTTATCATCATGAACCATGAAGAACTCAGTGAACCTACGTAGATACCCCACAAAGAAGGCAAAGGTGAAATGAGATTTAGTATGGGTGTTCAAACGCAACCTAATAACCTCCCCATGAAAGCTAGATAAAAGGAACTATGCCCAATTGTAACACTGGCATGTCTCTAAGACTAGACGTATGACATGTGCTGACTCAATCCCAAGATTTCTCCCTTGAGAAAGAGATTTATGGAATGCCCTTGCCTGAAAGAGAGGATATAAAAAATTCACTTCCACTGATTGGGTGTTGTTTTGCATAGCAAAACCTTTACGACCCCGAGATACACCTAACCATTCCTCCAGTTGTTTTATAACCCCATCCTCCTTGGTTGCTTTATCTATGGCAACTGTGGCACCATCGATGGGCTTACCAAAAAGGTCATACATGAATTCAGTAGTTAAATGGAAAGATACCTTGACCCCTCAGATCCATGTGCTAAAATATGAAGCATCATCATTGAAGGAATCAATAATGGTGACCATCTTAGTAGTCGGAATGCTAGGAGTCAAAGCTAAAAACAGGTCCATCAGACCAGCCTAGGTAAGGCGACTGATAGTCAACTCAAAAGCTCCCCTTCACAACCACTTTTGTGATTATTCCACCTTTGCAAATTTCATGTAAAGGGTGGCCTCAGTGCACCCTGTTATAATAGTGATTTCTTCAGGAGGGATGGATGCTGCAAAGAGAAAACATAGAGAAAAAAAGGGTTAAGAACATGGTAAACGATAATGTAACTAAAAGGAAGAGAAAATGAATTCTAGGGTATGGCCATTTACCATCAGTAATTAGCATAGGTAAGGTAGGTACAGGATCAAATCTTTGAGGAAAGATTGGCCCATTGAGAGACCATTACTCGTGCAACCAACCTTGAGCTTGGAAAAGTTTAAAGGCTCTTGAAAATTACGTATGATAGTCAATGAGAGTCATATTTATTTGATCCAATACTATAGCATGAAGAACAGGGCCCATCATAAATGTCTCTAGCACTGTGTGCATTAAGGCAAGCCCACCATAATCATCACGCATCCCATACTCATCAAAACTGGGCCTACATAAGAAAACAACATTTACGTTTAGATGATGATGTAAAACTTAAAACGAAATCACAAGATAAAATGAAATACAAGGGAGCATACCTATTCACTCTATATATTGTCCCAGGGGAATTTTGGAATAGAGTGTATGCACGGAGAGCTAGGAAAAGTGTGTTGCTACTATTGTAATGACTACATGTAGGTAGCTCCCACACACGAATCAAGGGATGTGTGGATCTAGGACCTTCAACAAAGCCTCCTGCAACCTTGAAAAGTCACTCGTCAATATCAGTAACAAAGGCAAGCATGCCTTGTGTGGACCCTGGCAATGCTATCTCAATGATGTCACAAGCCATTTGTTCACTCAAGTTAGACCATACGACCATGCTAAAATTCTACAATATGAAGGAAAAAAATGAACTGACACTGGGGAAAAATCATATCACACGGGGCTAGATGCATAGGTCATAGGGGAATGTCTTTGGTCCAAGGGGGCCAAACCAAGCAAGCACCCCAACAAGCTCAACCACTAAAAGAGAAGATTTGGGTCCCCTGCACATGGCCAAAAATAATAGGTAAGTGAAAAATTTAAGTGCTAACCATAGGGAAAAACCACATAAAATCGAAAATCACATAAATAGATACTTTAAAATCACTAACTTCAGCCCATGAGACAAGGACACTAACATCTATTTAGTGTAACCTAATGCTTATTGGGGTACATTGAAATCAATTTCAAAGCAAATCCATGTTTAAATCATCAATTCCAGAAAACTAATAAAGAATATAAACAATATAAAATTTAGAAATCATTAAACATCTTGGCAAATTACTTTTCAAAGCAAGGAAGACTTGACACTCACACCGTAACCTCTCAAAGGAAACTCACACTAGAAGGGTATTCCAACAAGGTCACGTAGTCCTCCCTCCACACTCACGCTAGGTGCTTACAATCATTGTCTAGAACCTAGAAATCATATAGCGGCCAATGGAGAAATAGCAAAGGGAATAGGCCTTCTCCAAATGAGTCACATTGACAAAGTCACGTTGGGCCCTGGGACCAAGTCACACTAGGCTCTGGGACCAAGCCACGTTGACCAAGTCATGCTGAGGCTTCCACTACCAAGTTACGCACCAAGTCAAGCCCTTCCTACAACCACTTTCTCACAACCATTGACTTGTAACTAAGTCATGTTGGGCCTTCCCACCCCACCAGAAGCTCACGCTAGATCTTCATCCCCAAAACTCATGCTAGCCTGCCCACATTTTGGCTCACATTGGAACTACAACTTGTTCTAAAAACCTGCCCATGTTCACGCTGGCCATGTCCTCGAAAAGCCTAGGGGCCAAAATCTCCTAAAATTTACAAGTCACGCTAGGTTCTCAAAATAGGTCACGCTAGGTTCTCAAAACAAGTCACGCTGGGCCTTGCAAGCAAGCCACTAACAGGTCACGCTAGGCATTCCCACTAAAAATGGCTCTAAGTACTTCCATCGAAGAAATCTCCATATTTTGTTTCTAATATGTAGATCAACACAGTAACAGGGTAATACATAACTCGAAATTCACTATTGTACTCATGTATCCTCACATGACCTCACCACCCAGAACTCCCATCAACAAAGTCATGTTGATCATTTGCCCTAGCAAGCCAAAATTTTCACATGTCACGCTATCGTGGGAGTCCAAAAGTTATAGGTCATGCTGCCCAGGGACTGAAGTCCAAAAGTTACAAGTCACGCTGCCCAAGGACCAAAGTCCAAAAGTTACAGGTCATGCTGCCCAAGGACTGAAATCCAAAAATTACAGGTCATGCTGCTCAGGGACTAAAACCCAAAAATCACCAGTCATGCTGAGTTCCTTCTAAAATCCAAAAATCACCAGTCACGCTGAGTTCCCCAAAATTAAAAATTGCAAATCACGTAGAGTTCCCCAAATGTCCAACATCTTTGTAGTCACGTTGCCCTCCAAAATTGAAAAATTTTCCCAAACATCCAAAATTTTCAAATCATGCTACCCTAGCTCCAAAGTCAAATTTTTTTTTAGTCACGCTACACCCACAAACCCTGCGAAAGCCATGCCAAGAAAGCCAAAAATCTAGAAAAACCAAAAATGCCATGATTCCAAAAGTCCCAAAGCCCAAATCATAGCACAAAATCTCACCCTAGGTAACGCTACTGAAAAAAATACCAGAAAAAAATTAGGGGCAAAGAATTTACCTCTGCAGGGCCTTCTTCCATGTTGGAATCCTGGCTTGGGGAAGACATTGGAGGAGCTCTTCACTCTCCTCCACAAACACTAGGGCTGCCTATTTCCTTCTCTTTTCCCTGCATGCCTTTCCCTTGCCCTTTCCTTTCATGGTCATGCTAATGATGATACTAACACCTTGGCTCACGCTGTATTCTGGGTAGGTCACGCTATTCTTCCAGTTGCGAGCAACTCACACTAACAAAAATGAGGCTTTCTTTTTTAAAATTCCCTTTTCTGTCCCTCCCTAGTCATTTTAATTTAATTTATTTAATTTTTGGCCTTTTAGTTTTAGTTCCTCTTCTTGTTCTAATTACATGTTATTGTTCAAGCCTTCTTTGCCTTGTGCTTGCCTAACTTTCCTTGTCATTCCAACCCCCCGAAATGAGGCCCAAAATTTCTTATGAAAAGAGGAGGAAAAGTGCAGAAAAATCAAACACCGATAAATAAATAAACATGTATAAACATTTGGAAAGGGGCATAAAATTCATAAAACTTTAAAATCCCAAAAATCATATTGTTCACTCGAAAATCTAAAAATGTAGAATTTAAGAGTCAAAAATTTAAAATTTAAAAACATTTTAAAATATTATAAAATGGTGCATATATTCAGTCCAAATGAAAAAACAACACGTGGCCCGGTATGGCCTTAAATTGCCATGTGTCCCGATATGGCCTTAAACTGTCATGTGGCCCAGTATGACCTTAAACTGCCATATGGCCTGGTATGGCCTTAAACCGCCATGACTTCCACCATATCTCTAATTTTTTGTTAGTTAATATTTCACGTATATTTAGTAACTCCTTCACCAAGAGGGTGTCTCTTACTCTTCTCCCATTTTAAATTGGCAGGAGTAAGCACATGGCCACCAAGAATATCCTCTCAACATTATCTCTCAATGGACTATACAGGGAGGTAGAAAGAGCAATCAACCCAAGATCCTTGGATTTAAATTTTTCCACCTATATCAATTTAATAGCCTCCACTCAAGAAATGATAGATTGGCCTAAAACCGTGACTAAAAATCTAGATCTAGAAGCTGATAATATCACTAATGATCCTCTAGTAGAAATCCCCATTACCATGATCAATGGCGAAACCAGAACATTGAAATTAAGTTCCTTGCTAGACTTGCAACTCATAGGTGACATCACTCAGGTGTTAAAAGACAACATAAAAAATGTTCGCATGGTCATATAATGACATGCCAGGACTAGATCCTTGGATAATCCAACACAACATTATTCTTGATGAAAAAATTAAACCAGTAAAGCAAAAAGCAAGGAAGGTCAGACCAGAGGTTGCATTGGCCGTCTGTGTTGAAATCACAAAGCTCTATCAAGCTAGTTTCATTCAGGCTGTTGACTATTCCGATTGGGTATCAAACATTGTTGTAGTTCCCAAGAAGAATGGTAGTATACACATATGCATTGACTTCCGTGATCTCAACACAGCCACTATAAAGGACGATTTCCCATTACCTAGAATTGATCAACTTATTGACACAACTGTTAGGCATGCACTATTGTCCTTTATGGATGGATTTTCACGGTACAACCAAATAAGAATCAATCTGGAACCTCAACTTAGAACAACTTTCATTACACCTTGGGGTACATTCTGTTATACTATGATGCCGTTTGGTCTTAAAAACGTAGGAGCTACCTATCAATGAGCAATAACATATATATTCAGTGACTACATGCTTAATTTGCTCAATGATTATGTTGATGATATTGCAGTCAAATCTAAAACAACTAAACAACATGCAAAAGATCTAGACTTAGTGCTTAAATGTTGTGTCAAATATGACCTTAGAATCAATCCAAAGAAATGCATTTTTGACATCAAAATGAGCAAAATGCTTGGTTTCCTAGTCTCCAAAATAGGGATATGAGTAGACCCCGATAAGGTTAAAGTAATAACCAATATGCAACCACCAAGAAACCTCACCAAACTATGTGGCCTCCAAGGTAGACTGCAATTCATCAGATGCTTTATCGAAAGGATGATGGATAAGTTGAGTCCCATGCAACATCTATTATGAAAGAATGTACATTTCCAATGGACTCAACAATGCCAGGAAGCGTTCGAGAACATAAAAAAAGAGTTGGCTAAACTACCAACTGTTTATCCTCCACAAAGTGATAAACCTTTCTACATCTACCTTGCAACTTCCAATTCCTCCATTGCATCGATGCTTTGTCAAAAACGTGAGGATGGAGTCAAAATCCCTGTATATTACCTAAGCCATGCATTAATTACCTATGAACAATGATACAATGACATAGAAAAATCATGCCTCGACGTCATCTTCTCCTTGAAGAAATGGCGGCATTATCTCTTCTGAAATCAGGTTTACATCATTTGCAAGGATAACGTACTCCATGCCATCACTAACAACATCTACAGATTTAGTAGGATAGTTAGATGGAAAGCAATGATCGCAGAGTTTGACCTACACTATGTTTCTCAATCTTCCATAAAAGGTCAAGCGATAGTCACATAATTAGTTGTCTCGCCAACACATGATCAAGCAATAGTCAACCCTGAATTCCCTTATGAGAATGTCAATAGTATAGACAATGTACCTGACAGCTATGAGGAAATCCTCTACTTCAATGGAGCTTCAATCTCCTGAGGAGGGAGTGCAGCGGCCATTTTAGTATGTCCCTCTGGATAAATCCAACCCTTGGCCTATTAATTAATCTTTCCTTGTACCAATAACATGGAAGAATACGAAGGTCTTCTTAGAGGCCTTCAAGTAGCATTGACTTCGGGAATTTCACATCTTGTAGTTCGAGGAGATTCACAATTAGTCATTAATCAAATCACTGAGGTTTATGCATGTAAGGCCCCCCACTTGCAACTGTACTATGATTTGACCAAAAATCTGCTAAGACAACTAGTGGAAATGGATATACAGCATGTCCCTAGAAGCAAAAATAGCATTGCTGATGCACTTGCTATACTAGCCTTAGACATGATGCCTGAAATGTTCCACGCATTGCCTAGCTCTATAACAAGTTGTGTTGAACCTATAATTAACACGCGTGATGAAATGCCTATTGCATCTATTACTACAACACATGCAATAGAATGGTACGATGACATAAAAGAGTACCTTCTACATGGCGAACCCCCACAACACTTGACAAACGCTCAAAAGGATGCTATGCAAAAATGCTTCCTGCAATATGCGTTAATAGGGGACACCTTGTGTTGCAAATCTTACAAAGGCATTTTTCTGATGTGCATTAGTAGCATTGACAGTCAAACAATTGTAGAACAAGTCCACGAAGGACTTTGTGGAGGGCACATTGCACCTAAAGAAATGGTAACAAAAATTAGGTGCCTAGGCTATTACTGGGCACACATAAAGTATGATTGCATCTCCAAGGTCAGAACATGTGACATTTTTCAAAATCATGGTAATCTAATACATGTTCCACATAACAAACTACTGTTGATGCCACATGTGAGATTGCTAACACCATAGGACCCCCTCCGGTTCATGCAAAGTCCTGGGTCGAGGTCCCTGACAAGTTTGCGTTCATGCATAGACTTGTTGATGACATGATTAAATGCCTTCAATAGGAAAACCCTAACATGGGTAAGTAGTACTAAATGCCTTTTTTTTATTACGCTAAAAATTTTGAGTTCATTGATTTTGCTGTGCTAACGTGCTTGCTACACTCTGCGTGTTGAGGCAACCTCTCGGCTTAAATGGGATCCAGCGTGACCCATGAAAGTTGGCGCCGTGCCTACACTCTTACATGACTTGACCAGGGTGTCTCATTGTGTGTTTGATGATGCTTACAAGTGCATCTTGCACTCAGCTTGCTCTCTATGGGAGTGTAGGCACGTCAACAAGGATCAGTGGAAGTGGGTCCAAAGGGCTGAGTAGAGAGACGCCGACTTGGTCGCTATGGTGGCAGATCTCAGGTTGAGGAATGATTTCCTCATAAATCGTAATCCTGATGTGGAGGATTGGCATAAGGCTATAGATGACTACACCAGGTTTTGGACGATCGTGCATCAGAACGTTGAATCTACCCGCGAGATAGTCGAGCAATAGATGCAGATGGACTTGCTAGCCCAGAAGTGTCAAGACATGAAAGATATCAGTACCAAATTTTTTGAATGGGGGTGAACCCAAAGAAACCACAAACATGCATACAAGCTGGAGAATGACACCCATCGAAAAATGTACAAGGATGCTATTGTGGAGGCCTTCACGTATGAAGCATTCGTGAATGCCATCAGTTCTTTAGAGGCCTATGCTAAGTTTAAGGAATAGGTAAAGGTTACGGAATCCCTTGACTTGAAATTGAACTTTCCTATAGGAGAGACCGCAACCACCTCCCCTTCCCCGGGACCTCTAAAATGGACGATCATGGAAAGGGAGAAAGCCACTACCGTGAATGCTGAACCTAGCAACAGGTGTTGGGTGGATATCTCGATACAAGAGATCTAGCGTCACCTCAGGCTCGGTCTAGATTGGATACCTTTTGAGACTGGCGTAGGCACTTCTCAAGTTAGTTTTTTTACTGTATAGACACTCATGCTATGTTGTAGTTTATGATGTTGCCCTAACTGGTCACTTTGTTCTTGTGATGTAGGCTCCAAATGAGGGTGCAAGGCCCATGGGGGAAGGGAATGAAGAATCGACAAACAAAAATGCAGGGGAGGATGATGCACAAATAGATGAAGTGGAGGCAAGCGGTGAAGACAATACAAACAAAGGCGACCCATGATAGCATGGGATTTTTTTTTGAAAATTTTGAAATTTCGTAAAAGCTTTGCAAACATTGCCAACAGGCATAAGTTTTGAATAAAATGAAAGACCTCAAAAAAGAAATTGATTTTGCATTAACTTGTTTACCATGTAAAGTTTCCTTTTTTTTTTGCTAGTTTTAGGCCATTTTGGGCCATTGCTAGTTTTAGGCCATTTCGGGCCGTTGTGTAACATTGCTAGTTTTAGGTCATTTCTGGTCATTGCGTAACATTGCTAGTTAAATGGCCATTGTGTAACATTGCTAGTTTTAGGCCATTTTGGGCCATTTCATTGAAGCATATGAATGGTATGTGGACAAGAAGCAATGGGATTGCTACGCTAGGCAAATTTGCTTCTTTACCTGACGTAGGTTGAGTGGGACATAAGGTCAAGGCATTTATCCAAGGCCTTCATCCATGTCATTGCCCTCTATTTGGAAGGGCAACTCAGTCCATGTGTTTTTGCTTAGGAGGTCAACTTGTTGAGTCGACCCCTCTATCAGGTAGTCAGCGTAGGTTGCAACAGGCAGTTCATTCTCAAAAGTTACAACTTCTGTGCCTTCTTCCATGCCTATGTTGTGGATCGCTTGTGTTGCTACTTCATCACCACAGATCACCACCTCCCTACCTTCGTATGGTAAATGGATTTCCTAGTGTATAAGCGAGGAGACAGCCCTAAGTTGTGCCAGCCATGATCTTCCCAAGATCAGGTTAAACCCAGGCATTTCCTCGACCACGATGAATGTTGCGTCTATGGGGAACTGGTCCCCTGCTACAAATTTTACGTGAACTGTGCCCTTCACCAGGATGCGTGCCCCATTGAAGGACCTCAGACACAATGTCATTGTGGGTTTGATCTAGTCGAACAATCCCAACTTGTCCACAATAGGGAAGGGAATGACATTTATGGTAGCCCCATCATCAATGTGTACTCTTCAGATCCGGTGTTGGTTGACCTGAATTGTGATGAAGAGAAGCACCGTAGTCACCTAACCCCCTTCGGGATCTTCCCTAATGGCATCATCACTAAAAGTTAGTTGAGGTATCATGGACTCTATGGGTACAGAGGGAATCATGACTAAATGGATCGCTTCCTCTTCCGCTGGCATGTTCTCATCGATCAGAACCACCGTTAACATGCCTATTAGAGCCTCATGATGAGGCACAGATGTCATGATTAGGTTGTACAAAATTAGTGTAGCGTTTTTCTACTTTAGAGCTTGCTTGACCTCGGTGAGGGTGTCCACTAGGTCTTGGCTGCCCCCTTGTTTAACATTTTCCTCCTCTTTGATTCATCCCAAAAAATGCATTTCCCAAGGAGAGGTGACTTCAGATCTGGATTTAGATCATCATTGGTAGGGTGATGTAGACTACGAAGTCATACCAACTTTTTCCTGTGGTGATGAAGGTGTAGATGCTAGAAGCGAGGACGTGGGCTTGGGGACATCCTTGACGGTATTTCCCTTTGACGTCTCGCCAACCAAGTGGACCTTTCACCTTATGGGGTGAGAAGGTTGTTTAGTTTTGTTGTACGAGACAGGGGCCATCAAAGGCATCGACCCCTTGATGAGGAATGAAGCTAGAGGTGTTAACTGATGGGACCTCCTGGCCCTACTAATAGGTGGTATACATGTGGATGCTCGTGGTGGGACTTTTAGGATGAATGGTTTCTACGAGCTTTGATTAGTTGCTCGTGGTACTGGTGCACTATTCTGAGGCACACGGACCACGAATGGCTATCGAGGCAGCTTGGGATCAGTGTCAATGCCGATAGCATTGATGACGTAACCAACATTGTTGGAATTGAGGGGATCTGTGTAGACATACATAGATTGGTTTTCAGGGTGTACTGGGTTTCTCTTGTCTAGCACTAGTTTTCCCTGGTCAATTAATCTCTGGATGTCATCTTGCAATGCCAGAAAATAATCCATGTTGTGACCACACAGTTGGTGGTAGTCACAAAACCTATCTAGCCTAAAACTCCTAGGGACTGGAGGCTCATTGGGCAAGGCCAAAGATGGATTCCTAAGGAGCTCGTAGTAGCGTTGATGTCTCGTGTTTGCCTCTTCCAACATTTTCTTATGTTGGATGTATCCTACTACCAACAGTTTCTTTAGAAGTTTTGAAGGATTTAGAGGAAGCGGGGTGTACTTCGAGCAGTCTTTACACTCAAAGTTGGGTTTAGGTTGTGCAGATGTCTCAGGAATAGATGTAGCAGGTTGCGGCACATGGCCATATTTGGGCACAGGGTTAGCCGCTTGTGTGGCTAGTTTCTTACTATTCTTGCTACCACTGCTACTAGCTGTGGGCTTGGCCTCAGTTGCCACAGTAGCCACTGTAGTTGTTAGGGATTTACCCTTTTCCTTTTTTGGGAAGGTATTTTTATAAGAGATGTAGGCCAGGTCTTTGCTTGCCTCGGCTGCATCTTGTATGCTTTTAGTTTGAGCGAAGGCTTGACTAAGAGAGTGAGGAGCAAGATAATATAGTTTGGACTTGATAAAGTTATTCACTGCATTCTTAAAGACAGCTAGCAAGTTGGCCTCCATGTTGGGCTCACAGATTTCATTAAGGATCACACTGCAATGTTGAATAAACTTTTGGACTAGTTCTAGTGGATCTTGCTTCATGCTCATCAACTGATCTAGCATAGTATCTGGATTCAACTTGTACTTAATGTGTGTCACAAACTAAGTCAGGAGCTCTTCCAAAGTTGAAATGGATGAGCGTGGCAATGCACGGTACCAATCTAACGCTTTCCCAGCTAGGGACATGGTGAAGATGCGAATGATCCTGTACGACCATTTTTGCAATAACAAGGACTTAGATCTGAAGGTAACGAGATGTGCATTGGGATCTCCCTCCCCATCGTACTTCGTGAAGTGTGAGAGAGACATCCTTGGGGGTAATGTTAAGGTGAGAATTGTAGGGTTGATGGGGTCATCTTGGTAGAAGTCCATGACTTGCACCGTGTCAGACCCAACAGCCTTGAGGTGTTTTATTTCTTCAGTGAGGGTCTAGATAAGCTAAAACACTTAGTCCAGGCCTAAAAATGTTGTAGATGGTTGAGGGGCTGTAGAGGCAGCTCCTATGTGTGGCATGGTGGGAGTGGTGATATTACCCACTGGCAGTACCATTGGGATGACCCCCGAGAGCGATGCTACTTGTGTTGTCCACCACCCAACAGGTGGCGTTGTTATGGCAACAACCGTGGGTTGGGTTGCCGGTTGGATCACATGTGTCACCGGCAGTGTGGACCATAGCCCTGTGTTTGGTTGTACCACTTGTGAGTCTTGGTGTACTTGAGGGCACATGTAGTTAGACATTTGCGATGGTTGTAGCTTAGGAGAAGGAGCGAGTGGGGCCCACCATGTGGATGGGCCGGGGCCTGCCGCCATGGGTGGAACAAATATCAATGTCGAAATAGAGGCATAAGTCATGTACGATTGCGAAGTGGGCACAGTATGCACATGTGGTAGGGTAGTCGCAATTGGTGTATGCTGTATTACAAGGATCGACTGTTGAATAGCTTGCAAAGGGATAGTAGCTACAAATGGAATAGGCGAAACAGTCGAGAGCATGCGTTGGAACACCATAGGATTAGTGTGGCTACCCATAGCCGTTGTAGTTGCGAGTTGCGGCAACATAGGCATAATTACAGTGGGAACAGTAATAGACATAGACTTGGCCCAAAAGGACTGGGTAGGAGGGATAGGAGCAAGGTCGATTAGACGTCCCTCATCCGATTGAGAATCGAGTTCCTCCTGTCCATCTAGGAAAGCATCATCTTGGTTAGACACTGTGTCTTGTTGCTCCTTGTAGCGACCGAAAACATCGATAGCTGGAATAATGCCAAGGTCAGCGGACATAATAGTTCCAACCCTGTGCCCGTGGGAGGGCGGTGCTGGATGTATGCAAACACAGGGTGCCCTGAATAGTCTGGTTGATCAAACAGGGACTTACGTTGGCGTCAATATAGCCTTTTGCACTATAAATTATACGAGTTGCAGGATGGTGCTTGCAACAGAAAAAAGAAACGGACTAAAAATGCAACGACAATGCGAAATAGTGAATAAACGTAAGTGAAACAATGATATGAGACAATGCTTGAAGGTAAATAAATAGAAAGTAATACGAGAAAGCCAGATAGTAAATAATAAATAATATGAGATACAGTTAGGAACATGCACCACTTCAGAATTATAAATCTATTCGATCGGGAAGTGGCACAGTCGGTTGCACTGTGTGACAGAGTGCTGAAAGTCCCAAGAGTGACCAAAGCTTGCTGGGAAACAGAAGAAGAAATCGCTATGCTCTTGGGCATAGACTTCGCGTATATACAATGTGGATGAGATCCTACCAAGGTGGTAGGTCTAGACCCCAAAGGTTTTCACCAACCGAGAGAGGTCCCTTTTACAGATTCTTGGCCTCCCCTTTTCTTTTTCTTTTAATGTAAGATCGTAAGTATTTTTCTTTTTGTTTCTTTTCTTGCAGATCGGACCAGATTTCCAGAGAGCTCTTTTGCGTGCTAGTTGATGGGCTATTTATAGGGCGGAAAGTAGGCAAAGGTGACCATTTGAACCTTGCGTGTTGCAGACCTCCCCTTCCTTACTGGCGCTACCTAGGCCATTTGTAACCATTGGGCTTACCAAACTATTGCGATGCGAGCAATAACTGTGATCCTACTATGTCGTGACTACGCCGCCAGCTCCTAGAGGCATGCGCCAATGGCTCGATTGAGGTGGAGTGCATTGATGTCGCGTGGCCACCTGCCTGTTACACTATGTTTTGTGATGTGGCTTGCTTATCGTGGCGTGGCACCTTGCCGCATGTCTTGCCGTATGTCACATACTTGCTACATGATGCTACGCTACATAGCATAGCGTAGCATAGTGACTGTGAAAGTTTTGCTGATTTTTAACCTATTTAGACATAGGTTTTGTGGACTTTGTTGATTCCCCCCCGAACTACTTTCCATCCCTTTTCACAGGATTGCTACCCCTTGCTGCACCATGTAGCTTAGTGTAGCGTAGCAGCAGATATGGTCCACTGCTTCCTAGCGAAAAGAGACATCACTATAGAGCTCGAGATTGGGTGAGGGAGGTGAAGTTGTCATTATGCTACGCTATATGTCATCACGTAGTGTAACATCTTGTTCCACCATTATTTTCTGGGGCTTGCTACACTACACATCGTAGCATAACAAGTTTTGTGACTTAGCAAGTTTGCTTGAACTGCTTCTCCCATTCATCTAGGTTGCTGTCACTGATTCTGGACACCGTTTCTGAGCAGGCTACCGACTGTTCAGACTACTTTGGCAGGTGGACAAGTTGGTATGGAACCCGCCCATGCCTAAAGTAGAAAATTTAATGAACTGGCCATCCTGAACTTAGAACGTTCTTTCCCCGATGGACTACCGTGACGCTTGTGCGGACTGCAAGAGCCTGGCGAATCTAGGATGACCCCACATTTTCCTTCAGGGTGTTTCATTGGTCCCTCTTTGTCGACATCTGGAGTACGGGCTCGATGAACATCGACAAAGTATACGAAACACCACAGCGGGTGAAATATTGAGGCTATCGCTTGGTGAATACTAAGACATCGCCTGGCTGTGCTTGAGGGTGTTGCATTGGTGCTACGGAGGTCAAGGCAGAGAGCAGAGATGATGTTTAGCTGAGTCCCTCGTCGGAGTGCTCTAAGGGGCTCGTTTGCATTTTCACCTCTGACTGGCGCTATCCTTCAACCTCCTGTAGGCAGGTGTCCCCTCCGCTGGACGAGCTATATTTCATCCATGGAAGGTCTGGACCTGCCTATCAGAGCCTTCTACACTGCGAGCTATGTTACGTGCATGCCAGAATTCACACTCTTAGATAGCCATGTTAGTCGAGGCACTTACTTTGCGACGTTATAGCCTTTGCTGCTGTAGGGGGATGTTCCTGTGAGGACGATGTTTTGCAGGCTGCTGGCATTATTGTTGCCCTTGGGAACCATTGCTGGTGTAAGATTTCCAAAGCAGGGAGGCCAACAACAGTCTTGGTAGCACTGCTCACGGAGGGGGTAATGCCCCAGGGCACCGGGGATGCAGATGCACCGGGATCCTCGCCAAAGACATGCACGCTGAGTTCAGCTATGGGATCAGCTACCACATAGCCGAACATTGCACGAGCCGCAACCTTGGTGGGGGGAAGAAAAATAATATCATGGCTGGGCCACAATACTGTCAGTACTTCAGAAGTGGGAACGGGCTTGGGGGCTACCGTCAGGGTAGTGGGCCATAGCGATGGTAGGTTCGCGGGGCCTGTGTGACATCGTTCGATGTCTTCGAAGGGTCAGCAAGACACCGGAGATGGTGACACATACACCCCAGATCGTGTCTTTCTTATGTTGGGAACTGTGTCCTGGGGCGACGATGTCCCACCCGTGTGCCGGTATCATTCCCTTTCGTTCGATAGGCATTTGGTGACGATGCCTGTTGAGGATGCGACATAGACCTAGTTTAAGGTCTTGGTGGACCAGGTGCTGGTTTAAGGTCCTAGCAGACCGCTATGCTGGTTTGAGGTCCCAACAGACCGTACATGCTATTTTTATGTCGTGGTAGACGCATGATGCCGGTTTATAGTCATAGTGGACTAACAGTGCCAGTTTTACTTCGTGGTGGACGCTGTTTGGTGCTGCTAGTTTATCGTCATTATGGACAGTGACCGGCACGGCTGCCAGTTTATCATTGTAGCGGACGCTAGAGTGTGCTGCCATTACACCCTAGACGTAGTATGGCTTGAGGTACATGTGGTTCACTAGGTTGGCAAATTCGTTACCGTCCATGTCTGCTAGTTTCAAAGCTCCATTCCCAAAGGCTTTAGCGACCACGTAAGGCCCTTCCCAGTTGGCTGAGAATTTTCTCACATGATCGCGGACGGCCTTGAGGATGAGATCTCCCTTCTATAATGGTCGTTGATGCTGGTCTACGTGGTGATTTTGTCATTGTCTATCTTGATAGCACTCGATCCGTCTTAGTGTCTACACGCGCTCCTTCTCCACTGAGTCAAGGTCGATGACTCGCGATTCGTTGTTCTGGGCTTTGCTCATGACGTTGGACAGGATCATCCAGAGTGAGGGTACCTATAAATCAAGAGGCATCACAGCTTTAGATCTGTAAATGAGACTGTAAGGAGACTTACTTGTCGTGGTTCTGCAAGTCGTTTGGTATGCCTAGAGAACATAGAGTATTTACTCATGCCACCGCCTCTTGCTATTGCTAAGCATCTGCTTTAGTAAGGTGATGATGGACTTATTTGTAGCCTCCACCTGTCCATTTGCTTGTGGGTAGTAGGGGGAAGAAAATGATTGTTTAATACCTAGGTTACTGCAAAAGGCCCGGGTTTCCTTACTACTGAACTGTGGTCCATTGTCAGTCACGATGGTCATCGGAAGCCTGAACCTTGTCATGATGTTATCGAGGATGAAGTGGTAGATTTGCTGGGATGTCATCTTCCTCAGAGGAATAGCTTCCACCCATTTAGTAAAATACTCTGTGGCGGTGATAATGAAGCTATACCCCGTGGAAGATTTAGATGTGATGGACCCTATGAGGTCTAGTCCCCATCGTTGGAAAGGCCACGTAATTTGTGTAGGATCTAGGTCTGCAGGCGCTATATGTATAACATTTGCGTATCTCTAATATGTGTCACATGTCTTGACTTTAGACAAGTAGTGGCGCTCCATGTAAGGCCAATAATACCATATGCGTCTAATCTTCACTACCATAGCCCTAGGTGCGATGTGCCCACCGCAAATCCCTTCATAAATTTCATTAACTACATTTTGTGCTTGCTTACCACCCACGCACATTAGCAATATTCCGTCGTAGGACCACCGGCATAGGGCGTCACTTCCTACGAGCATGTATTGCTGGGCACGTTTGCGGATTGCATCTCTCTAACCCGATGTCAATCCACCTGGGAGTTTTCCATGCTGAAAATATGTTTTAATGTTATCATACCATTCCGGAGTGTCCGCAACGTCAATAGATGTCATGTGTTCTGTTTGAGTGATAGGTTCTACGCATTCTATGATCGCAGTGGGTAGGTTCAACAAGGACTACGATGGGATGTTTAGTGCTAGGGTAGTTAAGGCATCTGCTATGCTATTTTTGCTACGTGGCACGTGTTGCACATTGGTGGTGGTGAATTGTTTCAACAAGACCTTTTCTAGGTCGCAGTAGGGTTGCAGATGTGTAGCCTTGTAGATGTAAACTTTGGTGATTTGATTCACTACTAGTTGTGAATCTCCCTGGATCGCCAGGTGTTGTACATGCAGTGTGTGGGTAGTTAAGAGGCCTCTGAGTAGCCCCTCATATTCTGCCACGTTGTTAGTGCATGGGAATGTAAAGCGATAAGAGGACGGGTACATTTCCCCATAGAGGAATGTGATTACAACGGCGGCACTACCTCCTTGCATGGTTGAGGCACCGTCGAAGTGTAAGGTTGCTCAAAATGCAGTGGGATGATGGTGACATTGCTTACGTATTCGTCTGGGAACTCAGGATCGATGATTGCCTAATCGTCGACTAGCGTGGTTGTGAGTTGGGTCGCTATGGCTTGGCCTTTTGTCGACGATTGGCTCATATAACATAGATCAAATTCTGTAGTTATGGCCTTCCATCGGGCTATCCTGCTATCCTCGTATAGGTTACTGGTGATAGCCCGGAGTACATTGCTTTTGCAAATGATGTTGGTTGTGCTACAGAATAGATAGTGTCACCACCTTTTTAGCACGAACACTAAGGCTAGGAAATTCCTTTCCACCTCATTGTATTTCTTCTCATATGCTATTAATGCGTGGCTTAGGTAATACAATGGTATCTCAGAACCATCGTCCCACTTCTGACATAGCAGTGCCGCTATGGATGCGCCGAAAGTGGCGAGGTATATGAAGAAAGGCTTGTCCCTCTGCGGCAGGTACACGGTTGGTAGGTGAGAGAGTTCCTTCTTCAGGTTGTCGAAGGCTTATTGACATTGGACTGTCCACTTGAAGTCAACCCATTTTTTCATAAGATGTTGCATGGGGTGTAACTTATCGATCAGTCTTGCTATGAACCTTCAAATGAATTGCACTCTACCTTGTAGACCGTGTAACTCTTTTAGGTTTGTGGGGGGCGCTAGGTTGACGATAACTTTGACTTTGTCTGGGTCCACCTGTATTCTAGCCTCCGATACTACAAACCCTAACATGCGCCCGGTCTTTACTCTGAAGACACATTTCTTAGGATTGAGATGCAAATCGTGCTTTTGATAGCACTTGAGGACTAACTCTAGGTCATGTGGGTGATGAGCCGCCTCTTTGGACTTAACCGCTATGTTGTCTACGTAATCGTTTAACGTTTCTAGGATGTGGTTACTAAAAATGTACATCATGGCTCACTGGTACGTGGGCCCAGCATTCTTGAGCTCGAAGGACATCATGGTATAGCAGAAGGTTCCCCATGGGTTCATGAAGGTGGTTGACAGCTGGTGTTCCGGGTTGATGTGGATTTGGTTATATCTGGAGAAACCATCCATGAAGGATAGCAAATCATGCTCAGCCGTGGTGTTGATGAGTTGATTGACATTTGGCAGTAGAAAGTTATCCTTGATCGTTGCCTTGTTCAGATCTCATAAATCTATACACATTCGTATCACTCCTATTTTCTTTGAAACCACAACCATGTTGGACACCCACTCTGAATAGTCGACTTCACGGATGAAACCCACTTGGTATAACTTAGTGACCTCATCCTTCACGACTAGCGTGATTTCTGGCTTGATTTTATGTGCCTTTTGTTTGACTGCCTTCACGTGGGGGTCTAGGACAATATTATGCTGAATCAACCATGGATCTAAACCTGGCATATCTTCATATGACCACGTGAAGACTCAACATGTTCTTGCAAGGTTTTAACTATGCCCTCATGTATTTGCGTGTCTAGTAAAGATCTGAGTCTTAACGTCTTTATCTCCCTTCTTGTAGAGGTTACGGGTACCTCGACGAGTGGATCCTCGATCACATCTCTGGCCTTCAAATCTAGGACTTGGACCAGGTGCTTAGGCAAATCCGGGGGTGCTTCTAAGGTCACTATATTATTAATTGCAACCGACTCCCAGTTTATCGGGTCGGGGTTTAACTGTCTTGCGAGCTTGCCTTGTGGTCCTGTCTATATTAGAGGTATGGACAGGGCATGGTGGGTTTTCATTTTCTTGCTTAACCTGTTGCCACAAGATGAGAGCCTGGGTAAGGATTACCAGAGATTATGCAGAACATAAATTTACAAAGCAACATTGAGATAAGGCGATGTAAATATCGGAGGTTTGCTTGTTTAGGGTCGTGGCGTACCACCCAGGCATAGGGACCTAGGATGGTCGAAGACATAGTCATTGTCGATGTAAATTGCAAAGTTGTATATGGATGCTGAACCACTAGTTTGAATGTCATTTTGGATTACCGTGTTGTGACGTGCAAAGTTTTGGTGCGCTAATTAACGAGAAAAGAGATGGCACTGCGAGTATGAGACATACTGGGTGGTTAATGCGGGCACGAAGGCGCGAAACTGTTAAGGACTATGCTATCCTTATGTCGAGGCATGCCAGGTGATTGCTGATGCAAGAAGCATAATTACTTCGTTTGACATCATTGCAGAATGCGGTCATTATTAGTTGAAATATTATCATATTATTTTTATTTTCGAGAAGGCAAGTAACTAACTTGGAGCGTGCAGACGTTTAAATGCCAATAGTTTCGTGATGTCGTGGCTAGCATGCTACGTCGCTCACCGCCCCCCACCTTAATTGGGGAGAGAGAAGAGAAGTTTCCCTGTTTTGCTCTTGCTACCATAAATAGGGGTCGACTCCGGGTAATTTTGCTATTTTTGCTTTAGAAGGACATAATCCTTATCGGAGCACCTCAGCGATTTTGGAGCGTGGAGTCACTATGTGAATCCATATCGAGGTGAATTTCTATGAAGGTCATGAATCTACTAGTAGGACCATGGCTCCCAAGACTCACTTGGTGCTCGCGAAAGTCAGGGAGGTGTAGAAGGCATTAAGACGTGGGCCGTGGGTGAGCGTTCCAGCATGGGAGGACATACCATTGACCCAGTAAGTTTTATACATCTCCTCCTTCCCTTTTCCTTTGCATCTTCTACCCTCTTCCCTTCTAATTTTATGTCTCATTTATTTTGCTACTGGTATTTTCTGTGGCTACGTTATTTTGGCTTTGGTGTTGTCATGGTCTTGCTTTATTTCGGTCATCTCTATCGTGCAAGGGTCTCGTTATGGCGGCCATTAATACTGCAACTATTATCGCGGCTACGGGACCAAGGCCCTTTAGGCTGTTAGAACATGAAACCTTCAGGAGGGGGTTTAGTTGTGTGTGATGTAGGCGCATGTTCTGTTAGGGTCTGCTATCAGTTATCTTACGGCTATGCCCAATTACTTGCATGTTCTTGCTATGCTAAGCTTCTGTATCTTTGTTGTGTTATGATGAATAGGGATTATGCTATGCTTCACTTATGATTGGCTAGGCGCTGCTATGTCGTGCACATGTTATGTTCATGTTTGATGTCACTGTCTATTGTTTCCGTTATGCAAGGTAGGGCCAAGATCTAGATTAGTCGTCTTGGATCTGGAAGGAGTCCTGTGTCATGTAGGTGGGCCTATGGCCAACATTTCCCCTCCTTCGGTATTTTTGGAAGGTCAGGAATTTTGGTTCATAGATGGGGTGCAAGACTTCCTGCAATTCCTTCTCAGCCAGTTTAGTCTCATGGTTTGGTCCTCTTCAGACAATGCACGGGCATCTGGCGTGATAGAGGCCTTGTTGCCAGGGGCAAATCGGGGCATCCTAAGATATCTTTCGGATGACGTGACTCCAGAAAGGCTAGGACGAGGGTCCTCCCCACATACCATAGGGTTGAGGTGCCTGGCCTAGATTTGGGATAGGCCAGAATACCAGTGCTATCATCCCTTCAACATGTTATACCTACACGCCACATGGCGACATATTTTCTGAACCCACAGGGGACCGTTTACTGTGTTGGCGGGTGAGTTTTACATTTCTATTTTATTGTGCGATATTGGCTATGTTCGACCGAGGGTTGATAGCATGCACTTGTCATCAGGTTTCATCATAATAACAATGGGGTTCATGATCAACCCGGTGAATTGGCTGCGGCTCAACTAGCCCTACAGGAATTTGCCTCTGCGAGGAGCTTGCGAGCGGGCATGATTGCTCTTTATGGGAAAGGGTACCATCCTCTCTTACGCACGCTCGCCTCTTTCTATACTAATTTCAGAACGAAGGGCTGGCTGGACAAGGAGTGGCGGGAACCTTTTGAGCAAGTTGTGCTGGAAGCAGTCTTAGTAGCTGACCTCCCACTATTCCCTTCACCATATAGGCCTGGTGAGTTAACAAGCGAGTGTCATTTTTCTATTTTTTTACAGTGTATAATGACTATTGCCACAGGAGCTAAGAAGCCTCGCAAAGTGATGGTGGTGACCGCCAGAGGGCAAAGGGGGAACATCTACTTCAAATATAGTGAGGTATCGGCAAGCCAGAGCTGGTTGGAATGAGGGGCTCCAGGCCCCTTGCTCAAAAGAATCCGAACGGCCGGACTCATGGATTTGTTTATGGCACCGAATCCGGGTATTCCTACTGCCAAGATGCTTTCCCTGGTCAACTCCTTTTCTAGGTAGGCGAGTCACTTTCACACATACATGCGGGGTGTACGAGTGATCATTGAAATCAATGACCAGCTATTATCATCAACGTAATGGGGATGGGACTGACTATTTTTTCACCCTAAAACAACATATTCAAAGGATGATCGACGGAGGTCAAATCACTTTTGATGAAGCCAACCTAGTCCAACCACAAAACCAGGCCATGGGCATATATAAATATCTGCTAAATACTAAAGAAGCACCATATGTAATTAACACCATCTACTTGGATAACGAATCGGAAACACCTAGGATTAACACCATCTATTCAAATCATGAGCAGCAAATACCTAAGAGACCATTTATAGTGCATATCTCTCCCACTGTACAAACACCTGCGTCTCAATTATCATACTCTCCATGTAACCCACCTACCCCGCAAAGACCCTACATCATCTGAATACCCTCCACCGTAGTAACCTGTACCATACCACCACATGAAAAACCATACGTAGTGCGTGTACCTCCCACCGCTACTACCGTAGACATACAACCTCTTACCTGACCCTCTCCCTACGTAGTTTGAGTGTCACCTACGGNTTTAACCATCCAACCACAACCCCTTCCTACTCCATACGTCATACGAGTTCCAAAGCAACCTGAAGTCCAGAAACCAACTATTCCCCCATGCCACACATGAGAATGCCTGGCAGACAAGCTCACACGAGAACGCTTGGACAAAGAACATCAACAACTAGCCTTAGGATCCCCCAAGCCTACCCCATTAAGTGCAGTGCCCATGACATCACCTAATAATAAACCAAATACAAGCTATGAGGGAGAATCATCTGGAAAGCATGATATGTCTAGATCAATGGTTACGGATAAAAATCACAAACCAACTATGCATGAGATAAAACTGTTGGGCCCGATGGACCAAATGACTATCGACAAACATACACCCAACGGTAAAGATCTAGCAACAGCCCTGACACAGGTCACGCAGGCACTTAAGTAGAAAAACACTTCATTAAGCTTATACGACCTGGTGTTAACTTCTCAAAGTCACCGTGAAGCCCTAGTACGCATGTTGACATCCATCCCAGTACGCGAAGACTTACCTCCAAACGAACCTTCAATTCATGCGGTAATGTATTCGGCTCAAGGATCAACTTCTAAATCACTAGGTTTTCACAATGACAACATCAAAATGGATGAGAAAATAGGAGAAGTGACAACCACACCTATGTTCATAATGATACAAGTAAATCAATTCAAAATACATAGAGTGCATGTAGATGATGGAGCCGCTACAAACGTAGTACCCTATTCCATCATCGATCAATTAGGGCTTACAGAACTAATTAGACCAACTGCCATCACATGTTTAAAATTGTTTAGTGGATCATGCGTAGTAGTAAAAGGCACCATAACTTTGGACTTTATAGCAAGGGATCAGTTCCCCACATCTACAGATTTTATGGTCATCGACGAAATGCCAGGGTTCAATTTAATATTGGGAAGGCCCTGGTTAGCCCAACTAAAAGTATTCTTTTCCCCCATACACCAAGAGATTCACCTGCCTTACAAAGGTGGTGAAATTGTTATACATGGGAAGGCTGCTACACCTACCATCTCGTCACACACAGATACAGACCAAGGCTCGGAGGTTAAGTTTGAAGAGCCTAAACAGGATGATACAAACAAACAACAACGATGCACGCAACCAGTAAGCAATGATCCATTAAACATAAAGAAAAATTTACCCAACACAGAAATACTCGGGCCTGAAACTGCATATATATCGCCTAATCTGGAAACTACAATGAACGTAGAAACTACTGTACACGCGAAAACACTAGAGGATGCTAACACAGAATCAGTTTCATTAGACATCACTTGGGCCGAATTACCGTTCAACGTGATCAGTGAAGGGGACGCTGAGTATAGAATCATACCCATCAATGCCACTCCTAATGTTAAGATGAGGAAAATCAAAAAATTACTAAACCAATAAACGACATTCAAGTCCGAAATGACGTTAAACTACATTTACCATCCGAAACGATGCTAAACTATCACATGTCTGCAATGACATAAAACTAGCCAAGGCCAGAAATGGCCGGTTTACCAAGAAAATCCACCAGTATCACTTGAAACTTCTCTTGTTTACACATGGCCCGAAATGGCCTTAAACTAGTGCATGGGGCCCGAAATGGCCTTAAACTAGACCATTTGCTTACACTTTTTTCTTGCAAATTCAAGTTCATTGTTTGAATTTATGCTTACATTGTTGTGTTATCAGTTACAGTTTTTCTTCACATTTCCCTTTTCACAATTATCCTTCAATTATAATTACATTCCTGCTTGCATTCCTACTTCGTTCATTTCACTTAAACAAAAAAACAAACAAAACATTTTACATTGCTGCATCATGTTTACATTTAAACAAAAATAGCCAAAAGAACAAAAAGATTCCCACTTTAAATCTACGTTTGTTAGTGTTCAAACAAACTCAAAATTCAAATAAAAAATATATATATATAGTCATATACAGTTGGAAAATTACAATGGTTAACTGATTCCATTCATCAATTCATGTACAACCCAAGGCAAAACATTCATTTTATGACTCATGTAAAAATATGAGCCATGATAATGTCAAAATGAAAACTAAACATCAGGGTCGGGAGGGCTATTCCCTTCAGACTCTCCGGCACGTGGGTCCCCACTCCGCTGGGGCCACCTTCTTGAACATCATCATCACCCTGACCCTATGAAAAGGTAAAAGAAAATGATCAACACAAAAAGAAAAGAGAAAAATCCCAAACGTTATTTAACGAACAGAATTCACAAGAATAAACTGCTTACCGTAGGAGACCCCCCTAAACCAAATTCCAACCAACAGAGAATTTCTTCCTCAGAGATACTAGCCCAATCAGTCCCATCAAGGCCCAGATCAACATTCGCTAAGGCCTTCCCTTTGTCAATCGCCAACCATGTGGGATGTTTCAAGGGAAATTCACCCACAGAGACCTCCCAAGAAGTAGTCGTAATTACCCTCTTGGGCGATTGTATCTCAACTATGGTATGCTTAGCAAATTTATCAAATGTAGAGCACAGGCCTAAAGCTTCAACAAACATCTCCAGCTGACTCTTCTCCATAGATACTTCTTTTAATGACTTCTTGTAATGATGCTTATGATTCTTCTCATCTTGACTCCACTTCCGCACCTTAGAAGTGAAAGCCTTCCAATCTTGACACTTGAGGTTCAGTAAATCTATCTGGGCCTTACGCTCTGCTAGCTCTCGAATCAGTGATACGTGGCGATTTAGCAAGTTCCAATATCTGGTATAACTGATCTCGGAAGTTCACCAAGAACTATCACATGTTAATCTGGCCGAGGTGAACTCATAACGAGATTTGAGATCATCACGTTATTCCGATAACTCGGAAACCTCTCTTTCCCTTGCCTGGATCTACAACCATAGCTGTTCAATGGAGCGCCTATAGGTCCAAAGCGATTTGGTGTTATGCACAAGACATTCCGCCACCTCATCATAGACTTGTCTTAGTACTTGTTCAACTTCTAGAGGTAGTGTAGGCAAGCTGTAAATACAAATAGCCTCAGACGGATCCCACTTCAGTTTAGCCCCTACCCACATGAAAAGAACAAGTGTTAGACCTTAGATGGCAAAAGGAATGTGAAAATCGAAGGAAGCAAAATGGTTGATATGTTTGTACCTATTTTAGGGTGAGCTTGCTGAATGCGTTCGACCACCTCATCAACGATACTGGTGACAAAATCCATTTTTCTTGGCATCTCGGTCCAAGTAAACAGTTCATGAGTGCGAGATGGATTAGCTTCAGTGGTCATTTCAGGGGGAACCTCTATCATATGCACTTCTAACCGCATGGTAGGAACCATCCTAGTTTCAATATCTTCATTTGGAAGCAAAAACAAAAACGCAAAATTAAAACACCAAGTAATGGAAACAACGAATTCACAAGGCAATGCGATAAAATAAAAATAAATACTGGATTCTCTATTTCCTTTCCGGTTCGAAGGGTCGTCGAGGTCCAATCTTCCCCTGAGGAAGCCATCAAACATTTCATCAACATCATCCCGGTCATCGACCAGTTCTGTCTCCGTGGTGTCTTGCGCCAGTTCTTCAGTCACTTCCACCTGATCTTTGCTGACTTCTTCCTCCTTAATTAAATCCGTTGGGACTTCCTCCTCCTCGATAATCATTTCTAGCTCCCGTCTTCTCACTTTCGGAGTCAGTTCTGAAGATCCAACATTAGTTTCATGTAAACGGTCAAAAAAGAAAAAAATGAATAAGATGAAAATAACGATGATGGCAATAAAACAAGTGCATCAAGCTTACTTACCTCGCGTAGGCATTTTAAATCATATACGCTTCACCGTTGGCTCTTCTACAGTTGGGGCCACCTCTCTAGGGCGTTCGTGCTTCTGAACCTTCGATTTGGCTTTCGCAATGGTCTCCTTGATACTCGATCAGCCCTCCTAGCCATGTAGGGCACATTGTCTGGTTCCAACCCCACACTGTCACATGTATGGATTGAACCACCAGATGACCCCTCTGCTGTGATGGAAACTGATTGATCGATCCCCTTCATGTGCATCTTGAGACTCAGCTACCTCGAAAAAATGGTTAATCCATGGACGAGATAATTAAGTACGATCCCGCAAAACATATTTGTTATATGCATGAACCACCAAAAATTCGGCCAGGCGACGTAGATAATCGGTGAAGAATGAAAAATTAAAATGGGATTGCACCTCAACGTTTGAATGCAACCACACTATCTCCCCATGGAAACCTGATAGCAAAAATTGGGCCAAATTATAACGCATCCTGGTCTCTAAAATGGTCCACATGATGCGCATGGATTCCACCCCAAGACTCTTCACTTGAGACAGGGATTTAGGAAACACTCGTGCCCTAAACAAGGGATACAGTTCATTTACTTCTGCCACCTTTGATGTTCCCTGCATAGGGAACCCCTTAGAGCCCTTGAGAATGCCCAACCAATCTTCCAGCTCACGCACCACATGGAGCTCCTTCTGTGCCCTGTCCAAAACCACGCTCACACCATCTACCGGGATACCAAAGAGGTCTGAAAAGAACTCGGCTGATAGATGAAAAAAATATTTTGACACCCTTGATACAGGTACTATAGTAAGTGACAGAGTTTTCAAACTAATCAACAATTCCAATCATTTCAGTTACAGAGACATCAGGGCTTGGTGTTGTGAATAGCTCCATGAGGCTGGCATCATTCAAAAAACGGACGATAGGCGGTGGGGAATTGGTACGTAACCATCGCTGCACCTTGCTGACTTCCCCAAATTTCATGGATAGGGTGCTTTCAGTCCACCCTGTCGTAATACGGTCTCCTCCAGGGGGGACATTAACTGTAAGCACAATGCAAAACCATAGTACCAGTATAACCAACATTGTAGCCGAACAAACAAACTAAGGCATCAGAGAAATATCATCACTTACCTTCAGTCATGGGATTCACATTGCTAGGACCCAAATTAGTATCATGGGGGAAAATTGGTCCATTACGTGACCAATCCCCATGCAGCCACCCCTGAGCTACACATTGTGCAAATGCCCTGGAATACCGCTTATGAAAATGAACGATGTCACCCTTAGTCTGAGCTAATACAGCTCCATAGAGAGTGGGACCTGCCATGAAGGTCTCCAAAACAGTGTGAGCTAGTGCAAGTCCATCGTCACCTACGCATATTCCATCTTTGTCAACTTAGGGTCTGCAAAAGAACGGTCGTCAAAACATGAGAAAACACTAAACAACAGAATAGAAACAACAAATTAAACAACCTTACCTTTCCACCTTGTACAACGTGCCCAGAGGCTTTTGAAATAATGTATGCGCCGAGCGGCCAAAAATAAGGTGCTATTGAGATAGTAAGGACCACGTGGCAATAAGTCCCATACACGTGATAACGGACGAGTAGATCTGGGCCCTCCAGAGAGACCGTCCTCAATCGCAAGCGGTCCCTCATCAATGTCCACCATGAAAGCCATAACGTCGCTTGAAGATCCTGGCAACATTGTCTAAAGCACGCTTTGCGCTAATTGTTCGCTTAGATGGGACCATATTACTACTCTAAATCTATCTAAAATGAAGGAAAGGAACTCACAAGCCCCTTCCCTGAACCATACCCCATTGTTATCAATAGTCATATCAGGGGTAGGTTCGTCAGGATCAATGGGCCCAATCCACGCCAGAACCCCAACCAGCTCAACCACTAAGAGGAAAGGCTTAGGATCCCTGCAAATACATAGAATTCCATGGTAAATTAGTTATACATGAAAATGAAATAATGAAACGAAGTTCCAAATTTGGGGCCAATACTTCAAAAAAGTTGCAAATTATTTATGCTCAGCATGCAGACCCTGCACGCTAGAAAACTGTTTACGCTCAGCGTGCAGGGTCTGCACGCTGGCAAACTATTTATGCTCAACATGCAATCCCTGCACGCTGAAAAACCATTTACACTCAGCGTGCAGATCCTACACGCTAGAAAACCGTTTACGCTCAACGTGCAGATCCTGCACGCCAGAAAAACGTTTACGCTTAGTGTGCAGATCCTGCACGCTGAAAAACTGTTTACGCTTAGCGTGCAGATCCTGCATGCTGGAAAAATGCTTACGCTTAGCATGTAGACCCTGCATGCTAGAAAATAGTTCAAGCTTAGCGTATAGAGCCTACACGCTGGAAAACTATTTACGCTCAACATCGTCCCCGTATGCTGAAACATATAGCCAGAGACCTCGCCCAAATCCCATACGCCCAAATAGCAAATACGAAAGAAAGCAATTAACTGAGGTAAGATTAGAGCCTACCTGCATGCTGATCTAGGCCATGATGGAATCCTAGGCCTAGGCAAACACTGAAGCATGGCCTCACTTTCCTCCACGAAGGTCAAGTTGGACTCCTTCCTCCCCTGGCCTTCTACTTCCTTTCCCTTACCCATCGCTTCACACCGAGCTAGACCCTGCACACTGGGGTTTGGTCCTATATGCTGAGCTGAACCCTGCATGCTGGGGTTTGGTCCTATACGCCGAGCTGAACCCTGCACGCTTGGGTTTTAATTCTTGCACGTTGGGATTTTAACCCTGCACGCTCGGGTTTTATCTTGTACACTGTGCTGAACCCTACATGCCAAAGATGACTGTTCCTTCACGCTGACGCCATGGTTCCAAGGTTCACGCTGAAACTGTTGCCTAAAGTCCACATTCACGCTGAAACTGTCACCTGAAATGTACGTTCACACTGTGACTGGGGTTTACACTCATGCTGCGATTTGCCTCAGGTTCATGCTGCCTTTGTTGACTGATGGGTTCACGCTCACGGCTTGCATTATATATACCGCCGCGTTGACCTCGTCGTCGCTGCCACTGCGTTGAATATTTTATTCAATTTAATCAAAATTAATCAAAGTACAAACTATGGGCAAATGCAAAACAAAAATAACGAGATAATGAACACTACCACATACCATATTCCTCTACAAAGAAATTCCGGTTACCCACACTGAACATTTTGGCGCAAAATCCTCAATACAGACCATACATATACTAGACATCATCAACGAATGGTTAACCTGCCCAGTAAGGACTTAAACTACCACATACGGCCCAGTAAGGCCTTAAACTGCTACATACGGCCCGATAAGGCCTTAAACTGCCACATACGGCTCGATAAGGCCTTAAACTATCACATTCGGCCCAGTAAGGCCTTAAACTGCCACATTCAGCCCGATAAGGCCTTAAACTGCCACATACGGCCTGGTAAGGCCTTAAACTGCCACAAACGGCCCGGTAAGGCCTTAAACTACCACATTCGGCCTGGTAAGGCCTTAAACTACCACAAACGGCCCAGTAAGGCCTTAAATTGCCACAAATGGCCCGGTAAGGCCTTAAACTACCACATTCGGCCTGGTAAGGCCTTAAACTACCACAAACGGCCCAGTAAGGCCTTAAATTGCCACAAATGGCCCGGTAAGGCCTTAAACTACCACATTCGGCCTGGTAAGGCCTTAAACTACCACAAACGGCCCAGTAAGGCCTTAAATTGCCACAAATGGCCCGGTAAGGCCTTAAACTACCACATTCGGCCTGGTAAGGCCTTAAACTACCACAAACGGCCCAGTAAGGCCTTAAATTGCCACAAATGGCCCGGTAAGGCCTTAAACTACCACATTCGGCCCGATAAGGCCTTAAACTACCATGCGTTCATGTATGACGATAAACTACCACTGCATATGTACACATGATTTACATTGCCTAGAAATGCATAATAAACCCTACTAGCTCACTCTGCCCTCTGTTTATTAGCAGGATCAAGCTTGATGGATTACCAGCATCTGTTCACACCATTGACCATCGATGGATCATACAGAAAGATCATAAGAGAAATCAAAATAAATTCTCTTAACTTAGGTCCATCAATAGATGACACATTTGTAGCCTCAATGTAACAAACATTAGACAGCTATGAAGGTATGACAAAATCCCTAGACATAGAAGCTGATAGCATCACTGAAGACCCTTTAACTGAAACCCCCATAGCTATGCCTGATGGTGAAGTTAAGGTATTAAAATTGAGCATACTATTGCAACCTCAACTAGCCAAAGACATAGAATACGTTCTTCGAGACAACATAAAAGCATTCGCTTGGTCTTACACTGACATGCCTGGGTTAGATCCTCGAATCGTATAGCATAATTTTATACTCGATCCAAAATTAAGGCCAGTGTAACAAAAAGCATGAAAGGTTAAGCCTGAGGTAGCATTGGTAGTTCGCAATGAGATCACAAAACTTTATCAGGCTGGGTTCATACAGGCTGTTAACTATGCTGACTGGGTATCCAACATGGTCATTGTCCTAAAGAAGAATGGAAGCATTCGCCTCTACATTGACTTCCGGGATCTCAACGTCACAACTATAAAGGATGATTTCCCCTTGCCTAGCATTGATCAACTAGTTGATTCGACCACTGGACATTCCTTATTATCTTTCATGGATGGCTTTTCAGGATATAACCAAATATGCATTAACCCAGAACATCAGCTCAGGACTACCTTTATGACACCATGGGGTACGTTTTGTTACACGATGATGCCATTTGGTCTCAAGAACACAGAGGCCACATATCAAAGGGCAATGATATTTATTTTTAGCGATTACATACTTCATTTGCTCAATGATTATGTAGATGATATTGCAATTAAATCAAAAACACCAGAGCAACACATCCAAGACTTAGATTTGGTCCTAAAATATTGCTTAAAATATGAACTTAGGCTCAACCCAAAGAAATGTGTCTTCGGGGTAAAAATGGGCAAGATGCTAGGTTTTGTAGTGTTAGAAACAGGAATACGAGTAGATCTAGATAAGGTTAAAGCATTTATCAATCTAAAACCACCAAGTAACCTTACTGAACTTCGGGTTCTACAAGGTAGATTACAGTTCATCAGGCGTTTCATAGAAAAACTGATGGACAAGTAGAAACCTATGAACCATTTGCTACGTAAGAATGTCCATTTTGAATGGACTCCACAATGCCAACAAGCCTTCGATGACATTAAAATAGCACTGGCTCAACTACCAACAGTGTACCCTCCATAGAACAATAAACCCTTCTATATCTACCTTGCCACGTCGGATTCATCGATCGTGTCTATGCTTTGTCAAAAACAAGAAGATGGAACCGAAGTCCCTGTGTACTATTTAAGCCATGCATTAGTGGCCCACGAAAAGAAGTACAATGAGGTGGAGAGGTCATGTTTATCCCTTGTCTTTTCCCTAAAGAAATGGTGACATTACCTCTTCCATAACCAAGTCAACATAATTTGCAAAGATAATGTGCTCAGAGCCATCACCGGTAACATTTACGAGTCAAGCAGAATAGCGCATTGGAAAGCCATGATAGCTGAATTCGACCTACATTACATATCATAGTCATCAGTGAAGGGTCAAGCCATAGCGAACCAACTGACTAGATCACCAACACATGATCAAGCAACAATAGAGCCAGAGTTTCCAAACGAAAACGTGAGTGCGATAGACATAGTTCCCGATGATTACAAAGCCATTTTGAACTTTGATGGAGCATCCACCTCTCGAGGGGGAAGTGTTGCCTCCATCATCATCTATCCCTCTGGGGAGATCCGACCCTTTGCTTACCGCTTCAAATTTCACTGTACCAACAGCATAGCAGAATATGAGGGTCTCCTTAGGGGCCTTAAGGCAGCATTAGCTTCCAACATCACATGACTTGTAGTCAGAGGAGACTCACAACCAGTTTTAAACCAAGTCACAGACGTTTATACATGCAAAGCACAACATTTACAGCCATACTGTGATTTGGCTAAGCACTTACTGAAGCGAGTCGAAAGTATAGATGTACAACATGATTCCAGAAATGATAACACCATTACAGATGCACTTGCCATGCTAGCTCTAAATGTATCGCCAAACATGTTCCACATGTTTCCTAGCTTTATAATTAGTTGTGCTAAACCCATAACTGATACTCCTGATGAATTACCGATTGCATTCATTAGTACAACACATGTGGTAGAATGGTATGATGACATAAAAGAGTACCTTCTATGCGGTGAAACACCGCAACACCTAACAAATGCAAAAAAGGACATAGTACGAAAACATTCTTGACAATATGCACTAGTAGGAGACATGTTCTATCATCGATCCTACGAAGGCATACTGTTAACATGCGTTAGTAGCACTAATGGCCAAACCATCGTCGAGAAAATACATGATGGACTATGCAGAGGACATATAGGGCCTAAAGAAATGGAGAAAAAAATAAGACGTCTGAGCTATTATTGGCCACACATGGAGTATGATTGTTTCTCCAAGGTCAAAATGTGCAGTATCTATCAAAAACATAGCAATTTGATACATGTTCCACCAAATGAGTTTCATACAACGCAAATCACCTGTCCCTTCCAGAAGTGAGGGTTAGACCTTATCGGGCCAATAACACCCTCATCTTCTGCAGGACATAGCTTCATCATAACCACAATAGAGTATTTCACGAAGTGGGTAGAAGCTATTCCCCTTAGAAAGACTACATCCAAACACATATGCAACTTCATTCTCGAAAACATTGTGACCCGTTTTGGCATTCCAATGACCATCATCCCTGATAACGGGCCACAGTTCAGCAGTGTCAAAACTAGAAATTTTACTAAAAGCCTAGGGATCAAACATTCATTTTCATCTCCATACTACCCTCAGAGCAATGGACAAGCTGAAGCTACAAATAAAATCCTCATCATAGTGCTCAAAAAGATACTTACTTAAAGCAAGAAAATATGGCACGAACAGCTGGTATATGCACTATGGGCTTATCGCACTACGCACTGGACTTCTACAGGTAAAATGCCATATAGTCTTGTTTATGGTTCAGAAGCTGTTTTACCCTTGGAGTTACAGGTACCATCTTTAAGGATCACACTCTCTGGACTCCTCGACGATGGTCAAAACAATAACTTACGCATTGTTGACTTGGACTCAGTGGAGGAGGAACGTACACGTGTGCTCAATCAGATTGAGTGGTACCAAAAGCAACAACGATAATGCCATCAAAACGATGTTCATAAGCGCCCTATCGAGGAAGGCAACCTTGTACTCAAAGCCATTCGGAAACACGCGGATAAATTCTCAGCCAACTGGGAAGGGCCCTACTTTGTCACCAAAGCGTATGACAACGAAGCATTTAAACTAGCTGACATGGAAGGGAATGAGCTTGCATATTCAACCAACCATTTGTACTTGAAACCATTCTACGTTTGAATGAACTCAGGTATGCACTCGTCCTGGCATCATGACGGTAAACTAATACCGCAGCTCATCCTGGCATCATAACGATAAACTGATACCACAACTCGTCCTGGCATCATGACGGTAAACTGATACCACAGCTCATCCTGGCATCATGACGATAAATTGATACCACAGCTCGTCCTGGTATCATGACGATAAACTAATACCACATCTCATCCTGGCATCATGATGGTAAATTGATACCACGGAACATCTGCAATCACAATAAACTAGCACCCATCCGGTACGACATTAAACTGCCACAGTCTCATTCGCCAGAGTCTACTAAGACTATAAACTGGTTTTCCTCTTCACAGTCCGCCAAGACTATAAACTAGCAACGTACTATCTGCTACGACACTAAACTGGCAATGTACAAAGGGTTATGACATAAAAATAACCCACAACAGTCTGCTATGACTATAAACTGGCAACTTCATCTCTAGCCTCTCGATCTATAGCTGCATTCAAACTTCATCAAAGCCGTTGCATTGCTCGTCATCAGGTGATCCTAACAACATTGTTGCCATTCATATGCAGTGCTGAAACTCTCATCTGGTGCCTTTGTTTCATCAGTTGTTGTTCAAGTCTAAGCTCACTCACTCACTCATGGTTTTCTTGTCTTCTTGAAGTTGTGTTTGTAGGATGACACCCAAAGGTGTTCATACGAGAATGCACTTCGCTACAGCAGCAAGGTACCACATTGTTCCTAACACACGTGATAAGGTTAATCAAGCCATTCACTAGTACATTTCCCGTTACATATCCCATCTATTCCTCAACATACTCTACTCAGCTGCACCCCTGATACACCTAGTGCAGCCTAAAACATTAAGCACACTATTGCACACTACAATACTTTTAAGCAGTTGCAACCCACAACATGGCATTTGAGCATGCACACAAGTTCAAAAGGAAGCTCTACACCAAAAAAAAACCTTGGCACTTCCCATACAAGCCCCAGGCGGGAAGGCAGTTATCTTGGAAATAAGTACTCATGTCTCAAATGATCAAGTAACATCTCATTGCATGTCTTTGGCTCTCCGCCAATAGGTTCCCTTTAAACACTAAACAGAGGCCCTGTTCCTCCAAAGAATGCAACACATCATCACATGGCTTTGGTTGTGTCGACAAGTCCTCTTAAACACTAAACAAGAGTCTTGTTCCACCAAAGGACGTACACCTCATATCTTGGTCCCAAGTCTACTAGACAATGGCTATTGACAAGGATCAACATGACCCGTACACACACTAGAGCATCCCCTTCACCTCACACAATCACTTGATCAGTTTCCAATCCCCACAATTTCCATTTCCTTGATCCAGCCACAAACTTCATTTCCCCAATCCTTATACTACTGAACACGGTGCGATGAAATTTGGTCAAGTGTCGAAGGATAATACTACTAAGTTGCTTATGGTGTTTTGTACTTCTTTGTCAACGCTTCTCAGGTCGATTCCTCCAAGCATCAATAAAGAGGGGCCAATGAAACACAAAATTCTGAGCTTAGTACTTCTCTAACAAGAATCGAGCTAAGTCATGATGCTCCTCAGCATGACTAAAGCTTGAGGGCCCCATAGACAACTTCAAGCAGAGTTGAACTCAACAGGAAACGGTTCCCTGGGACCCGCAGAAGACCACGGCAACATCTAGCATCAAACATGGCAAATTTGGAGATCAAGATACTTGCTTTTCACTGAGTAGGTAGTATGCAGCATGCATGCCCAGCATACATGCCTAGCGTGCACACCCAGCGTACACGCCTAGCGTGCACACCCAGCGTATATGCCCAGCGTGCACACCTTACATGTACGCTCAGCGCGTATGACTGACGTGTATGCCTAGCATGTAACTCCAAAGACAGCATGGAAAAGGCACTTCAGAGCAAGATTTCGTACAAGACATCAACTCATAGGGACAAAGCAATTGTTAGGCATCATCATGGGCTCCAGAAAATCGAATTTTGGCCTCGAAATCATGCACTTTGGAGTTCATACGCTGAGCATGTACATCCTGCACACCCAATGTGTACAGCATATATGCCCAGTGTGTACAGCGTATAGGTCCAGTGTGTACAGCATGTACGCCCAGTGTGTAGCACAACGTATACCAATCAAAGCTCTCCAGAAGCATGTCATACCAAGTCCAACTGAGCTGAACATCCATAGGCAGCATTCTCGTGAGATCCGAATTCAAATCCAAGGGCCGAATTTGATGCTTCCTGTTGCAACAGTAGTTCGTAAAAATGACTTCTTTTGTTTTAGTTAAGTCTGTACTCTGAGTTCACATGCCTAGCGTGTACATGCTGGCATATAGCAGTATACGCTGGTGTACAGCAGTATACGTTGGCATGCAGCAATACACGCTGGCATATAGCATGCTGTACATTTGTAAAATTTCATTCTTTCACACTCGGTCAACATGCCACATGTCACCCGACCCGAGAGTCTAGCATCCCACATCCAATCATCCCTTCTCAAATCCAAGTCTAACATCTAAACCTGTATAAAAACCCTGATATTTGACTAGATCCAAGTTCCAAAAATTTAAAAGATCGGAGTAAAAATTTGAGGCATCCCACACAAAGAGAACATCCAGAACGCTACATCCTGATGCTAGACTTCCACCCTACACGCTGAGCATACAGCCTTCACACTGTGCTTGCAGCCGAATCCAGCGAACAATCATCCCCCTGCATCCACTGGAGCCTTTCGTCCACCTTGTGACAGATTCACAACTACGTTAGACCGGTGCATTGTAACTTTTCATTTTGCAATAATATTGCCACATTTCTTTTGCTAAGATCTGTCACAGTATTTTTTGTTCATTATTGTATGCTTATTGTTTACATTCCTGTACGTTTACGATCCGTTTTACATTAGTTACGCCGTTTATGTATAACCCAGCGTACAACATATCGGTGTACGTTCGGGAAAATCCTTTTCTGATCTGTGTGCGGACCACTCAAGGTACTCTGCCTTTGTTAATTCTAGATTTCCCTCAAGCGAAGGTAGGGTCTTCTGTGCTTGTCTGGGGATCTCCTGGTTTCTGCTTCTTTCCAGCCAGAGACCGATGATTTCGGATAGTACAGCGTCGGCAAGAGGCAATAGGGGAGCGGACAATGTGTAGGTGAATGCAGTAGAGACAAATGGTGAAGGCGATGTGAACAGAAATAGATTGTGAGAGCGTGAGGGTGGATCCTCGCCTCTCTCTTCTTTTTTTTTACTGAAAGAGTTTACAGACACCGCCGATAGGTGAAAATTTTGAATGAAATGCAAAAATTCCAAAAAGGAAAACTAATTTCATGTTATTATGTGTGTTATGTAAATTTTTCATATTTTGGGATGCTAGTTTTAGGCCATTTCGGGCTATTTGCTAGTTTTAGGCCATTTTAGGCCGTTTGTGTATTGTACCAAAAAGATGACACCCTGGCGGACTTAACAGAAAATGAATATACAAGGATGGTGACCAGGTGAGAGGTCATAAGTGTTGGCACATTTTTGCCATTTCATGGAGCAGGCTTTGAAAGGGTATTCCATTTATCATCCATTGTGTGTTGTGTGTTGATTTAAGAGAGAGAGAGATAATCTACCTATAATGTCCAAAATTTTAACATTGAATTTTTGAGGCAACAGATGGTGCACTAGTATTCTTAGAGATGATGAAGAAGACTGTGCATATGGCTTGCTAAAGCAAAGAAGGTTCAAAGTACCACTTTGAGATGTTAGGTTATCAGTTTGTTAAACCAATGAACTATACATGCTCATCCAGTGCTGAATACTTTGTTAACTTTGTTTGGAGTCATCCACCATAAAACAAAACATGTGCAGGAAGTTCAATAAAAAATAATAATAAATACGTTGATTCCATGGAACAACCAACAAATAGAGTAAAAGATTTCAAAGATGATCCACTTGCCTCAATTTCTAGAAATCTGAATCCATGGAATTTTTAGAACATTTATCTTAACATTACGTGGAAAATGAATTATCCAAAGATAAAAAAAAATATATATTATTAGAGATACAGAAAATTCATTTTTCTCCAGACTCCTGGATGATGAGTAATGGTATCAAGATTATGAGCCTCTTATAATTAAATGTCCCTGCTATTCTGCGGGACTTAAATGTTCGAGTGTTTTTTTTAAATATGGTCAGTGGTTTACAAAAACATGTAATGGACTCTGGTGGAAAATAAAGAAGGAGGAGGAGGATTTTTTTTTGTTTTTTTTTTGGTGTTGGAAGTGGAATACGCCATGGTTGGCACCTCGGCCAGAAGCTGCACCATTTTCACGGATCAGAGACACGCCGTTTGTTATTCCTCTTCGTTTTTGTCGTCACTGCGCTCAAGGCTTTTCTCTGTGTCCTGCGGCAACGGTCTCAAGAAGAAGCAACGTGCTCTCAAGGCTTTGATCAGTAGTGCGGGTGCTGGAGGACAGAGTTGGAACGGTTTTAAAGAAGAAGAATTTGAAACGCCTTAATGAACTTTCCAGAGATTTCTCCGCACTTATTTCGACGTCATCCACTGGAGGGAGCGTTTCGGATGCTCCTGTTGCCGACAGTGCCAAAGCACAGACCCTCTCTGAAGCACTCGAGATGATTTCAAGACAGGTTGAAGAGCACAAGGCCGAACGCAAGGAAAGGAAACGTCAGAAGAAGGCAGCCAATCACAACTAAAGCAAACAAGTACAGTTTTGGTTTGACGAGAAAAGGAGACTAATTTTTCAAATACATATATATAATGATTTAAGAAAAAGGAGAAGGATTTATGGACATTTCCAACTATAGCTTTTATTTATATAATTGTAACTTTATGTGGAAGTTTTAACTTCCTAGCCTTAATCCATGATATTTGTAACCACCAAGGCCACTTGTCAATTGCAACATTTTTATCTCTTTGGTGGTTGAAACCACCCAAAATTGTTGTAACTTACCTAACTTGTTGGGCAAGTAACCTCCTAACTTCTTGGGCAAGTAATTTTCTAATTGGATAGTCCAATTACTTGGGAGAAAAGTTAGGTGAGATACTTTTGAGATATTTTTGGGATATTTTTGAAATTGTAACTTCCCTACCTACCTTTGAAACCTATAAAAAGGTGGGAGGGATGAACATGGGAGGATTATAACAAGGAATATCATCATCTCATTGGGACTTTTGGGAGGTCTCATACATCACATTTTGAAGGCTACTAGTTAGCACTTGGGCTCTTACTTGGAGACACTTTGAGTCTTGGGAGAAGAGCATTTTGTAAAGAAGAAAGTGTGAATGATTGCTTATAAGATGG
>MNCI01003962.1:358229-416145 GCA_015680685.1 Gnetum montanum | reverse complement strand
AAAAGTTTAACATTGAATTTTTGAGGCAACAGATGGTGAAAATATGAAATTTTACTGCACTAGTATTCTTAGAGATGATGAAGAAGACTATGCATATGGCTTGCTGAAGCAAAGAAGGTTCAAAGTACAACTTTGAGATGTTAGGTTATCAGTTTGTTAAACCAAGGAACTATACATGCTCATCCAGTGCTGAATACTTTGTTAACTTTGTTTGGAGTCATCCACCATAAAACAAAACATGTGCAGGAAGTTCAATAAAGAATAATAATAAATACGTTGATTCCATGGAACAACCAACAAATAGAGTAAAAGATTTCAAAGATGATCCACCTGCCTCAATTTTCAGAAATCTGAATCCATGGAATTTTTAGAACATTTGTCTTAACATTACGTGGAAAATGAATTATCCAAAGATAAAAAGTATATATATTATTAGAGATACAGTAAATTCATTTTTCTCCAGACTCCTGGATGATGAGTAATGGTATCAAGATTATGAGCCTCTTATAATTAAATGTCCCTGCTATTCTGCGGGACTTAAATGTTAGAGTGTTATTTTTAAATATGGTTAGTGGTTTACAAAAACATGTAATGGACTCTAGCGGAAAATAAAGAAGGAGGAGGAGGATTTTTTTTTTGTTTTTTTTTTGGTGTTGGAAGTGGAATACGCCATGGCCGGCACCTCGGCCAGAAGCTGCGCCTTTTTCGCGGATCAGAGCCAAGTCGTTTGTTATTCCTCTTCGTTTTCATCGTCGTTGCGCTCAAGGCTTTTCTCTGTGTCCTGCGGAAACGAGCTCAAGAAGAAGCAACATGCTCTCGAGGCTTTGATCAGTAGCATGGGTGCTGGAGGATAGAGTTGGAGCAGTTTTGAAGAAGAAGAAGTTGAAACGCCTCGATGAACTTTCCAGAGATTTCTCCGCACTTCTTTCGACGTCATCCACTGGAGGGAGCATTTCGGATGCTCCTATTGCCAATAGCGCCAAAGCACAGACCCTCTCTGAAGCACTCGAGATGATTTCAAGACAAGTTGAATAGGCCAAGGCCAAACGCAAGGAAAGAAAACGTCAGAAGAAGGCAGCCAATCACAACTAAAGCAAACAAGTACAGTTTTAGTTTGACGACAAAAGGAGACTAATTTTTCAAATACATATATATAATGATTTAAGAAAAAGGAGAAGGATTTATGGACATTTCCAACTATAGCTTTTATTTATATAATTGTAACTTTATGTGGAAGTTGTAACTTCCTAGCCTTAATCTATGATATTTGTAACCACCAAGGCCACTTGTCAATTGCAACCTTTTTATCTCTTTGGTGGTTGAAACCACCCAAAATTGTTGAAACTTACCTAACTTGTTGGGCAAGTAACCTCCTAACTTGTTGGGCAAGTAATTTTCTAATTGGATAGTCCAATTACTTGGGAGAAAAGTTAGGTGAGATATTTTTGAGATATTTTTGGGATATTTTTGAAATTGTAACTTCCCTACCTACCTTTGAAACCTATAAAAAGGTGGGAGGGATGAACATGGGAGGATTATAACAAGGAATATCATCATCTCATTGGGACTTTTGGGAGGTCTCATACATCACATTTTGAAGGCTACTAGTTAGCACTTGGGCTCTTACTTGGAGACACTTTGAGTCTTGGGAGAAGAGCATTTTGTAAAGAAGAAAGTGTGAATGATTGCTTATAAGATGGATTGCTAAATAAAGATTTCAGCCTCTTTGTCATGGTCCTGTGAGTTATGCATTTTATTTTATGTTTTGTTTAAATTTTTTAGTTAGTGGTTTAGATAGTATCATCCTTGGCAAGTAATTTTGGGATTTTTAGATTGCTCTTACTGTTCTTGTTTCCTAATAGAAATTTCTATTAAAATTTTTTCATAGAAGCGCTTGTGTTTAAAATCCTTTAGAGAATTTTAGTAGTAAATTTTGTTATTGTGCAACATGTGGGAACTGCTATTGGAATTGTTGTAAGAGAGCCTCTGTTTGTAGTCACGCCGTTGAACAATTCAGTAGTCGAGAGGGCTCAGAAAATCTTTGGTATTTTGATGGGACCAGAATAGCTTCTTTTTATCTTTAAAGTGAATTCCTGTGGTATTTCAATTAGAAATTGTTAAGTCTTTTAAAGGTTCTATTTGAATGCCTTCATTGACATCTATTATCTAGCCAAAATAGAGTCTCGTACGTGGTAGTTTACGCAGCAATTTTTGGTAGCATAGTAGGATTGTCTTGAAGATATTGCTTGTTTGAGCCTTGGAAGTTTGAACAATTCGTAGATATTGAATTTGGGATAGCTTTATTGCGAAGTGTTTACTCGTGTCATTTTACTTTGTTTAAATATTTGAGGTCTACACAAATCTTCTTTCTTTTCTTTTCTGCTTATTTCCATCGAATCTTACTCTATTTCTAGTTTTCANAAAGTTGGCTGAATCTCTTTAAAGTAAGTTATTTGTGGTTTACACAATGCAATCGTTACATTTCTCACGACCACATGCCGCAACAGCACATACACATACTCACATTATCTACTGAGTTTATTTGGAGGTATCTGGGCCTTGGTGTTGCCAAAGACTAGCAGGCACCTAAATCCTGTTCGAGGACACTCGTTGACGGTTGCAGCCCAAACGATCACCAACAGTAAGGCAACTATGTGATGCATAGTTGTCTCCTGACCTTTCATGGGTTGATAGAGATGTAAGGTTGAGGCATTTTCCTAGGGCCCTCGCTTGTACCATTTTCCTTCGCTTGAAAGGGCAACTCTACCCAGACGTTTTCTTCCTGGGGATCACTTCATTGGGCCAATCCCTTCGTTGTGTGGTTGGTGCATGCATGAACAGGCACTTCATCTTCAGAGGTTGTAACTTCTAAACCTTGCTCTACATTTAGGTTACTAATTGCTTGTGTTACCACTTCATCTCCATGGATTATCACCTCTCTTCCCTTGTACGGTAAGTGGATTTCCTGGTGTATAGGCGAGGAAACTGCCTCGAGTTGTGCTAGCCATGATCTTCCCAAGATTAGGTTAAACCCAGGCATTTCTTCGACTATAACGAATGTTGCGTCCATGGGGAGCTCATTCCCTACTATGAAGTTGACGTGAACTGTGCCTTTTACCCAGACACGTGCCCCATTGAAGGACCGTAGGCACGCTGTGGCTATTGGTTTGATCTGGTCGACCAACCCCAGTTTTTCTATGATAGGAAAAGAGATGACATTTGTGGCTGCCCCATCATCAACATGCACCCTTCGGATTTGGTATTGGCTGACCCCAATTGTGATGAAGAGAGGTGCAGTGGTCACTTGGCCCTTTTCGGGATCTTCCTTAAGGGCTTTGTTGCTGAAAGTTAGTGGAGGGGCGGACTCCATGGGCACGGAGGGGAGTATGACTAAGTGGATCATTTTCTCATCTACCAGCATGTTTTCATTGACCGGGATTGCCATTAACATGTGGACTAGAGCCTCGCGATGAGAGGCAGATGCCATGACTAAGTTGTATAGGCTTAACATGGTATTTTTTTGCTTTAGGGTTTGCCCAACCTGGGTTACGAAGTTCAAGAAATCTTGTCCACTAGTCTACTTGACACCCTCCTCCTCGATTCGACCTAGAGGAAGAATCTCCCAAGGGGAGATGGCCCCAGACCTAGGTTCAAATTTTCGGTGATAGGATGTGATAAGGTGTGTGCTTTCGTCGATCTTTGTCAAAGGTGAAGAAGGTGCGAATTTAGAGGACAAAGCGTAGTTTTGGAGATGCTTTTGACGCTGTTCCCTTTCAGCACCTTGCCAATCGCATAGGTTTCTCGCGTCGTAGGGTGAGGAAGTTGTTTATCGCTGCGCGGGATGGAGGTTTCCAAAGACGCCGATGTTCTAATGACAAATGGGGCTAGAGGTGTTAGTAGACATGGTTGCACGGCCCCACCAATGGGTGGTGCAGCGGTAGATGTTCATGGTGGGACTTTCAGGATGAAGGACGACTGTGGGCTTGGACTAGCCATTGGTGGCATGTGCGTACTGCACTGAGGCACAAGAATCACAAATAGTTGGAAGGGTGGCACAGGATCATTGTCAATACCGATGTCGTTGATCACGTAACCAGCGTTGTTGGCATTGAGTGGGTCGGTATAGACGTACATTGATTCGTTTTCAGGATGTACTGGGCTACCTTCATCTAGCACTAGATGCCCTAGGTCAATCAGTCTTTGGATGTCATCTTGCAACGATAGGCAATAATCCGTGGTATGACCACATAATTGATGGTAGTCACAAAACCTATCCAGCCTAAAACCTTTAGGGATTGGAGGTTCATTGGGTAGGGCTCAAGAGGGATTTCTAAGGAGCTCGCAGTAGCGTCGATGTCTCATGTTTGCTTCTTACGAAATCCGCTTGTGTTGAAGGTATCCCCCTGCCAACAGTTGCTTTAGGAGTTCTGAAGGTTTAAGGGGAAAAAGAGTATATTTTGAATGATCTTTTCGTTTGAAATTAGGTTTAGTGTATGCAGATGTGTCGAATGTGGGGGCAGCGGGTCGTAATGCTTGGCCTAATTTAGGTTCTGAGTTGACTGTAGGTATGGTTGGTTTCTTTGTATTCTTGTTTCTGTTGTTGCTGTGTTTGGGCTTAGCCTCAGCTGCCATAGTGGCCACCTTGGTCATTGGGGCCTTGCCTTTATCTTTCTTTGCAAAACTGTTCCTATAAGTGACGTAAGCTAGGTCTTTACTTGCTTCGACTACATCTTGTATGCTTTTCATTTGAGTGAAAGCTTGACTAAGTGAGTGTAGAGCAAGGTAATATAGTTTTGATTTGATGAAGTCATTCACTGCACCCTTAAAGACGGCTAACAAATGGGCCTCCGCGATAGGTTCATGAATTTCGTTAAAGGTTGCGCTCCATCATTGAATGAATTTTTGAAGTGGTTCTAGCGGGTCTTGCTTCATGCTCATCAGCTGATCTAATGTGGTTTCTGGCTTCAAGTTATACTTGAAGCATTTCACAAACTGGGTCAAAAGTCCTTCCAAAGTCGAAATGGATGAACGTGGCAACGCACGATACCAATCTAGGACTTTCCCAACTAGGGACATGGCGAACACGCGAATGATCATGCGCAGCCATTGTTGCAACAACAAAGACTCTGATCAGAAAGTGATGAGATGTGTATTGGGATCTCCTTCTCCATCATACTTCGTGAAGTGTGGGAGGGACATCCCGGGTGGTAGTATCAAGGCAGGGATTGTGGGGTTAATGGGGTCATCTTGGTAAAAGTCCACAACTCGTACCATATCAGACCCAACAACTTTGAGGCATTTTACTTCCTCAGCTAGGGTCTGAATAAGCTAAAATGCTTGGTCCAAACCCAGGGATGCTGTAGGTGGCTGAGGAACTACGGAAGAAACCCCCACAGGTGGCATGGTAACATTGGTAACTTAACCCATCGGCTGTGCCGTTGAGGCTGCCCCTACCAAAGGTGTTGTTTGCATTGTCCACCATCTGGAAGGTGGTATCATTGGAGCAGTGATAGTGGGATAGGATGCTAAGTAGGCTGTTTGAGTCCCCAGCAGGACCCCCCATGGGGCTGCACCAGGTTGTGCCGTTTGGGGGGTCGAGTAGACCTGAGGGCGAGTGTAATGAGACATCTATGACAATTGCGGAATGGATGAAGAAGTGAATGGAGCATGGCTGGAATGCTGAAGCATAGGCATGATGGCGAAGGGGGTGGAGGCAGGTAGCGGGCTGGCCCAGAAGGACTAGGTAGGTGGGATAGGAATGGGGTTGGCTGGACCTCCCTCGTCAGATTGAGAATAGAGTTTCTCATGCCCATCCTGAAAGGCATCCTCCGAGTTGGACGCCATGTATTATTGCTCCCTGAGCTTTGTCAACTGAATTATTTGATCTAACAACCTTTGGTTTGCTTGTGTTAGAGGTGGGGAAATGCCCCAATTAGGGATGAATTCCTCGCCGTTGCAGTAAGCAAACTCGAAGCTACGTTTTTCTTCGAGTTCGTGCAAGTCTAAGGGTAGGTTAGCCTGCACCTTTGCTCAAAGGAATTTTTAATGCTCCTATTGCTAGGCTAGACCCTTAGGTCCTTAGTTTTGAATCCTGAGAGACCGGTGTGCTTCTGGTATTGGATTCAACCGTTGTTCGACACCAGTAGTGCCTCGAGCTGCGAAGGGCACCTCCATGTTGGAGATATTGACATCGGCGTTGTTAGAAGTCATCGTTAAGTAAGTGATTATGCGAAAATGCTAGAGAGATTATGCAAAAATGCTAGAAAATATGGAAGAATAGAAGGATTACATAAAACGAAAAAAGGTAGCTTTTTATCCTGTAGGATCCCGAAGGGACCATCGAGGCAATCGATCTACGCCACACTAGGCGAAAACAACCTCAAAGGGTGTCGTGCTTTCACCTGTGTTGGCTAGGGCACAGGACGCATGCGGGACTACTGTAAATGGAGCAAGTTAAACTATCATCCGTGGGCCTACTTTCTCATAGGGTTCCAGAGGAACCGTCGAGGCGACCGATCTACACCATACGATGCGCAAACAACCACAAAGGGTGTCGAGTCTGCACTAATGCAAGTCGGGGTGTGGAAGGCATATGAGACTACCGTAAGATGAGAAATTTGACTAGCAACCAGGTAAATTTTGTGTCTCATGGGATCCCAGAGGGACCATCGAGGTGACCGTTCTATGCTACATGGGAGGAGGTACAGAATGCAGGTGAGACAACTATAGGATGGGCAAGTTAACTAGCAATCAGGTAGGTTTTATGTCTCGTGGGGTCTCAGAGGGACCGTCTAGGTGACCGATCTACACAATGCAAGGCAGGGTGTAGTACACATGCAAGATGACCATAGAGTGAGCTAGTTGACTAACAATCAGAGGCCTTGTATTCTATGGGGCTCCAGGGGAACCATCAGGGTGACCGATCTGTGCCTCACAGAGCGCAAACAACCACAAAGTGTGTCGCGTCTACGCTCATGTGTATCAGGGCACAGAAGGCTCACAGAACTACCATGACACGTGGAAAAGGCACCAAAAGGCCCTCCTTCTGGTGCCAGAATACTGTAGCAACCGAAAATGTTGACGGCTGGAATAATGCCAAGGTTGGCGGACACAACAGTTCCAACCCCGTGCCCGCAGGAGGGCGGTGCTGGATGTATGCGAACACGGGGTGCCCTAAACAGTCTGGTTGATCAAACAAGGACTTACATCGATGTCAATATAGCCTTTTGCACTATAAATTATATGAGTTGCAGGATGGTGCTTGCAGCAGAAAAAAAAGAAATTGACTAAAAATGCAACGACGATGCCAAATAGTGAATAAACGTAAGTGCGACAATGATATGAGACAATTCTTGAAGGTAAATAAATAGAAAGTAATACGAGAAATCTAGATAGTAAATAAGAAATAATATGAGATACAGTTAGGAACATGCACCACTTCAGAACTATAAATCTGTCTGGTCAGGGAGTGGCACAGTCGGTTGCACTGCATGAAAGAGTGCAGAAAGTCCCGAGAGTGACCAAAGCGTGCTAGGAAATAGAATAAGAAATCGCTGTGCTCTTGGGCATAGACTTTGCATATATACAATGTGGACAAGATCCTACCAAGGTGGTAGGTCGAGACCCTGAAGGTTTTCGCCAACCGAGAGAGGTCCCTTTTACAGATTCTTCGCCTCCCCTTTTCTTTTTTTCAATGTACGATTACAGGTATTTTTCTCTTTTTTTCTTTTCTTGTGGATCGGACTAGATTGCCAAAGAGCTCTTTTGCATGTTTTTTGATGGGCTATTTATAGGGCGAAAGGTAGGAAAAGGTGACCATTTGAACCTTGCTTGTTGTAGACCTCTCCTTCCTTGCTGGCGCTACCTAGGCCATTTGTAACCATTGGGCTTGCTAGATTGCTGCAATGCGAGCAATAACTGTGATCCTACTATGTTGTGACTGCGCTGCTAGCTCCTAGAGGCATGCACCAACAGTTCGATTGAGGTGGAGTGCATTGATGTCACATGGCCACCTGCCTTTCACACTGTGTTTTGCGACGTGGCTTGCTTATCGTGGAGTGGCACCTTGCCGCATGTCTTGCCGTATCTCACATACTTGCTACATGATGCTATGCTACATAGCGTAGCATAGCATAGTGACTGCGATAGTTTTGTTGATTTTTAACCTATTCTACCATAGGTTTTGTGGACTTTGCTGATTTCCACCCCCCCCCCNCCCCACCCTGAACTACTCTCCATCCCTTTTCGCAGGATTGCTACGCCTTGCTGCGCCATGTAGCTTAGCGTAGCGTAGCAGCAAACATGGTTCACCGCTTCCTAGCAAAAAGAGACATCACTACAAAGCTCGAGATTGGGTGAGGGAGGTGAAGTTGTCGCTATGCTATGCTATATGTCATCACGTAGCGTAACATCTTGTTCCAGCGTTGTTTTCTGGGGCTTGCTACGCTACACATCGTAGCGTAGCAAGTTTTGTGACTTAGCAAGTTTGCTTGAACTGATTCTCCTGTGCATCTAGGTTGCTATCGCTGATTCTGGACACCGTTTCTGAGCAGGCTGTCAACTGTTAAGACTACTTTGGCATATGGGTGAGTTGGTATGGAACTCGCCCATGCCTAAAGTAGAAATTTTAACGAACTGACCATCCTGAACTCAAAACATTCTTTTCTTGATGGACTGCCGCGATGCTTGTGTAGACTACAAGAGCCTGGTGAAGCCAGGATGATCCCACATTTTCTTTCAAGATGTTTCACTCCCTAAGCCTAGTCAACTAGATTAGTTGGTCTAGAAGCCTTTGGTATGCTTATGTTAGAGGTAAAGAAACGTCGGGGATAGGAACGAATTCTTTCCCGTTGCAGTAAGAGAACTCAAAGCTATGTTTTTCTTCGAGTTCGTGTATGTTCGAGGGAAGATTTTCATGCACCTTTGCATAGAGAAAAATGTAATGCTCATGTTGCTAGGCCAATCCCTCAGGTCCTCGATTTTGGATTTTGATAGATCGGCATGTTTCCAGTGTCAGATTCAGTGGTTGTTCAGCACCAACAGTGCCTTGAACCGTAATGGGAGCTTCAATGTTGAAGGGAGCTTCCACATTGAAGGAATTGGTAGAAGTAGTTGAAAATTCCATTATTAAGTAAGTGTTTATGCAAAAAAGCTTAAAATTTATGCAAAAGAGTGCGAACAAGCAAGGAAACTAGAAAATAATAGAAAAAGGAAGGTTTTACGTCTTACTGGATTCCAGAGGGACTATCGAGGACTTGCACCACACAAGGTGTGAGCAACCACAAATGGGTGTCATTCTCATGCCAGTGCGAGATAAGGTGCAGAGTGCATGCAAGACTATCATAAGATAGATTCAGCTAACTGACACTGGTGAAGGCTTTAGGTCTCATAGGGTCCCTGAGGAACCGTCAAAGTGACCGATCTGCATCACACAAAGCATAAACAACCACAAGAGGGTGTCATGTTTACATCAATGCATGATGAGGTACAGAGCGCATGCAAGACCGTGAGATGAGCAAGTTAACTAGCACACAAAAGGCTTTGCGTCTCATGGGGCTCCAAAGGAACTGTCAAGGTGACTGACCTATATCACTCTATACGATGGGATACAGGACGCACGTAAGACTACTGTAAAATAGGGTGGTTAACTGGAAATCAGAGGCCTTGCATTCTGTAGGGCTTCCAAGGAACCGTCGAGGTGACTAATCTGCACTACACACAACGTAAACAACCACAAAGGGGGTGTCACGTTTATGCTTATGTGTATCAGGGTGCAGAAGGCTCATAGAACTACCGTGACACATGGAAAAGGCACTGAAGGCCCTCCTTATAGCGCCAAAAAACTGTAGTGACCAAAAACATCGGTGGCTGGAAAACACCGAGGGGTTGGGGGATGGAACAGTTTCGACCTTGTATCCATGGGAGGGTTGTGCTGGGTGTGTGCAGCTATGGAGTTCCCTAAATGGTCTGGTCGATCAGACAGGGACTTAATCAGCGTCTATATAGCCTTTTGCAACATAAATTTTTTAAATGAGAGCAAAATCACAAAATAATACCTGAAAGTAAATAAAGCAGGGAAAGTGATGCAAAATGCAATAATAAGCAGGAAATAAGATAAAATACAGTTTAGAAAAATGCACTGCTCTAGAACTACAATTTTACTCTATCAAGGTGGATACAGTCGGCTACACAACATGCTGAGGTGCAGAAATCCCGAGAGTAACCAAGTCACATGGAGCAGAAATAGGTTGTGTTCTTGGGTGCAACCTTGGGCACTGACAATGCAAGGATTCTACCAAGGTGGTAGAAAGGGAAAAATGGAATGTCAGCTGGGGATGCTCACTGTTTGCAGTCTCAAACATAAAGCTTACAATGCTGGATGCTGCAATGTGCCAGGGAGGAAACTTGATTCGCCAAGAGAAATGGGACACTTGACAAAAAATTTGAACTGCATGGATTTTCAACCAGAACTGGGAAGAATGTCAAAGAGAGAGAGAGCTGAAAAAAGAAAGGGAATCAAAACCCTTTGAGTGTTGCTTGTCACGGTATTTATAGGACCAAGGGCATGCAAAAGGGATGGTTTGGATGCCACGTGCCATGGGTCCACGTTGACTTGCTGGCACCACACGTGCCATGCATGACCGTTGGACCTTTAGGACCATTGTAATGCGAACTTGTTATGCCATAACTCCTAGCTTGCCATGCTGTAATTAGGTCGTCAACATCTGGAAACATGTGCCAATGGTCCAATTAGGTGAAGTGCATTGATGTCGCACAACCACCTGCATGCCTTATTATGCTTTGTAGCATAGCATGCTTGGCGTAGCGTAGCACCTTGTCATGTGTTTTGCTACCTACGTGTTGCAAGCTTATTACGCCATGCTATGATACGTAGCATAGTGTAGCGTAGTGACTGGCCTTAGTCGTACAAGTTTTGTCAGTTTGCAAAATTTTTTGATTCTTTCTTTTGAGCTACCTTTTGTCTCTTCCGTAGGATTGCTATGCCTGGCTGTGCCATGTAGCTCAGTGTAGCATAGAAGCAGACAAGGTCTGCCACTTCCTAACAGAAAGGAACATTGTTGAAGGACTTGAAACTAGTCGAGGGAACTGGCTATGAAGTTGTTGTCATGCTACGCTACATAATGTGGCATAGCATAGCGTAGCACTTTGTTCTGTAGTCGTCTTCTGAAGCTTGCTATGCTACATAGTGAGGCGTAGCATAGCATAGCAGACTTCAAGACCTAGAAAACTTGACGAACTATTTTGTGCACCCAGAATGCTACTGTCAACTCCGCACATCATTTCTAAGTAAGTTGTGAGCTAAGTAAACTACTTAGGTGGTTAGGAAAGATGATCTGTAGATCCCGTTTGCACCTAAAGTAGAAAATTTACCGAACTGGTCTGCCTGAACTTAGAGCATTCTCCTCCTGAAGAACTACCATAGTGCTATGCAAATTGCAATGCCTGGTGAAGCGAGAATGACGTCATAATTTTTTGGGGTGTTTTAGGACCTTAAACCAGCACATACGGTCTATTGGGATCTTAAACTAGCACAGTGGTCTATAGGGACCTTAAACTAGCACATGGTCTACCAGGACCTTAAACTAGGTTCACGGCACATCCCCAACATGCATCTATGGTAGTACACATCAAGCGAGTGTGCATAATGCTGACATGGGGTGAGACATTGCAGTTCCATAATAAAGTTCATGATGTAATGAGAACATGATCTAGAACATATGCAACACCACTACCCTTGGCATCTAGCTGATCCTTCGGAGATGTTGTTTGACATCTGATTAACCCTTCAGGCCTACCGTTGCCACGGCCCATCACCCTAATGGTAGTTCCTGGGTCAGCGCCTGCTACTGGAGTTCTCGCAATATTATGGCCCAACCACAATATTGTTACCCTCCATCTCTCTGCCAACGTTTGAGCTCAAACGACATTTAGCTATGTGGTAGCTGATCCCATAGCTAAACTGAGAATGCATGCCTTTGGTAGGGATTCTAGGGCATTCACACTCATAGTAACTCCTTGCTCCTCAGTGTCAATCTCCTCCATGCTGATGCTACCAAAGCTACTGCTGGCATTCCTACTTTGGACATTGTACATCAGCAAAGATTTCCAAGAGCTTCAACAACCTCTGCAGCAAGCAGGAACTTTGCCTTCATTTTACATCATGATTATTTCTCCTAGTTTTCTTTCTGTTGTGTTTGTAGGATGCGTACCATGGGGTGCCAGTTAGAGTTGTGCTTCACTATGGAAGAAGGACACTACATTGTTTCAAGGTGTTCGTCTTGGCTAGCTTAGCTACTTTGGAGTGCACATCATATCCCTCTCCCTACTTACCTTACCTCACTTCTTACACTCATGATCCACTCTCCCCTCTCTTTCACAAGCTTTTCCTAATGTCTATCAAGCCCTCCCATATGCTCAACCATAAATTCCATGATGTGTGTAACATAGCTCATCGCATGAAAAACATCTATAGGTAGGTTAAAGCCCCATGTGGATGTAACACAACTCATCCCAGGAAAGAGACATCGGTCCTGTAGCAACAAGGTTATTCACAAATGTAAAAGGAAAAACAACAAAGGTAAAAGCATAAGAGAGCAAAAGCTCATGCACACAAAAAAAACATTCCTAAAACAAATGGTACATAAGCTATTTTGCACACCCTCTCTTACTAAACATTTCAACGAGAGGTCAAAGGTCAGTCAAAGAAAAGATGACTATGCAAATGACTCCCTCATGAGCACTCTGACAAGGGACCCTGCCAAGTTTCATCTTTACCCTTTTCCTAAGCCTCCTTCCTCCCTACTTAATCCTTCCCTTCTCCCACGTAGCCAATGCAACACTCTCAAAGTATAGCTAAGCGACATCTTGATGATCACTAAAGAGCAATGTTCTTGTTTTGCCTTTTGTGGTGTTTTGTATTCTTTGTTGGCATCTCTTGGGTCCATCCTCCAGATGTCAACAAAGAGGGGCCAATAAAACACCTTAAATTTTCAAGTAATTCTTACTTCACCAAGTCAAGCAGCATCATCTCACTTTGGCAAGAAATGGATGCTCTGAGTTTAGGTTGCCTAGTTTGGCAAATTTTCTAGCTGGGTAATTCATCCAACAGATAGCCTACTCAGAAACAATGCATAGAGTTTTTAGTAGTGCTAGAGATGCGTGAAATAGTTTGGTAAATTTTCTAAGTCAAGAGGTTTGCTACACTATGCCACACTATGTAGAGTAGCATGTTTTGGAAGACAGTCACAGAACAAAGTGCTACACTATGCTACGCTATACAGCGTAGCACAGTGTAGCAAAAGCTAGATGGTCACTTCCCTCGCCTAACTCCAAGTCCTTCAGCGATGGCCCCTTCTGCCAGAAAGCGGAAAACTTGGCAAAAAGCAAGCCATGTTGGCTGCTACACTATGCTACGCTACATAGAGTAGCATAGTGTAGCAACTCTGCAAAAATAGAAAAAGTCATCTCAAAGTGCATGATCAACAAGTTTGTAGGTTTCACGTTACAAAGAGAAAAAGTTTCAAATTGGCAGTTAAGGCCAGGTTCTACGCTATCTAGCGTAGCACAAAGTAGCAACCATACAAAACTAGTCAAAATAGTTTAAAGAATTTCAACGCATGCAACAATCTTCGATGCAAGTTTCCACCTTAAATTGGTGGCTACGCTATGCTACGCTGCATAGCATAGCACAGCGTAGCAAGCTGCTACGCTACATTGATGCATCTCCTTGCATGGAAAGTTGCTATGCTACACCTACATGTTATGCTACAAAGCATAGCTCAGCGTAGCAGGCAATTACGCCACATTTCTGTACTTCGTCTGTTTGTGTCGTTGGCACACATCTTCAAGTCCTGACAACATAATTACAGCATGGCAGGCTCATCAACCAGCTTGGCAGTTCCATGTAGCATGGACACGTTAACACTGGCTCAGGACACGTGGTGTCCAAACTGCATATTTTGCACCCTCTTGGCCCTATAAATACCCCAACGAGCAGCACTCAATGGGTTGGTTAGCAAGTTGGCAAGCTAGCAAGCAAATTGGTTATCTGGAAAATTGGCAAATCAACAAGTTAGCATTTTTGCAAGTTGGCAAACTAGCAATTTTGAGCACTGTAACACCCTTGAGTTGGCAAAATCAAGCTGTTAGCATTTCCATCTAGCATCTTGTTTGCTCTTTCTCTCTCTCTCTCCTACTACCTTTGTAATTCCTTGCATTTTTATCCTCTGAGTCAACGTTCAAGCACACAGTTGGTCTTCTTTGGATGTTTTGGTTACTTTTGGGATCTCTGTGCTTCCCAGTGTCATGCAATCGAGAATGAAAAATGATAAAAATTTTCATGTTATAGCCATTTTTCATCATGTAGCTTTCACCCTATGAAACTTGAGATAAAAATTCATTGTAAATGTGAATATTGTAATCCATAAGGGACAATCTCACATATTCCATACTTTTAGAGCTAAAAACTACCTCATAAGTGGTCAAAGCCTCATTACCCAAGGGAAGAAGGTCACTTGGTATCTATATTTGGGCTTTGGCGGGAGTGGGGATAGGGGGATGTGTGGTGGGGATAGGTTGGGGGTTAAAAATGCCTTTTGGAATGCTGAAAATGACAATTTGATGGGTTTTATGAGGGGTATACCTTTTTCTATGCTAGAAACACTTGTAGTGGGGTAGGTCTCACCTACCCCTAATGTGGAGAGGTGGGGGGTTTTCCTTTAGCTTGGAAACTCTCCCCCCCCCCCCCCCCCCCAACATGGAAACTACATGCCCCTAGCTTAGAAGCCACAAAAGCTAGATTTCAACACTCCTACACTCCAACATTGACCAACGACTTCAGCAAGGATGGTGGAAGGCTTAGTGTGGAAGATTTATCTCTAATGTAGAAGGTGTGACCCTATTACTACTTATAGTAAAAGGAATGGCCATGGGGGAAAGGCACTTACTATATATGGTAACCCTCCAAATTTGGGCACCCATCTCACCTATACAAGGTAGAAATTTGTTGCAAAATTATAGCCAATTTGTAGCCACTGTGCAGCGAAATTATAATAAAATTGAAGCCATTTTGTAGAACCATTAATGGCCTAAAACCTATAAAAACTAGTGTTAAACACCATTTATGGGTTAAACAATTTTTTTAAGGTTTCAAAATTTTTCATAGTTCAACACTTAGGCATTCTCAAGCTCTCAAGAGCTCTTGCATTCTCCCTTGTTTGCATTCTCTTGAACCCCAATGTGGAAGCATTATAGCCTTGATACTTGTGGATTTTTGGATTCAATCTTGCATTTCTAGGGCTCCCAACTTATAGCATGGAGCAATCTAGTAGCCAAATTTCTCACTTTTCTCATTTCCTAGTAGTAACTCAAATTGCAAATCTACAGTTTGCAATAGAGAAGATTCGAACACATCGAGAGTGGCTTAGTACCTAGATCGTGGAGTAGACTACATTAGCTTCAATAGGCTTTGAACTCCTCTCCTAGTGAACTCTCCTTTACTCTCTCATGGGCATTTCTTGTACACATTTCTAAAACTCATTCTTTATTATTTTAATGAAGTCTTAAACTTTTATTTTATGTGTAATTTGCATTTCCTTCCTTTCTTAAGAATCTATAATTTTAGCATTATATTTTTTCAACTTCTTGTTTTGCATTCTGTAAGTTTTTGGGTGATTTTTTGGACTATCCAGGGTACCTCAAATTCCATTTTTTGGAGGCCTTGAGGATTTAGGCTTGAGGCTGTTGAGCCAGATCTATTGATTTTCTAGCAATTGATTTTTCTTATTGTAATAATTTTCTTAGCACTAGAAGGGCCTTTTCTTGATTTCTATGACTAGATCTATTTTCCTCTATTACCAATATTGTTGTTTGTATGTTTTTCTAATTTCTTTAGCCAAAATTTTCTTAAAAAAAATCAATGCTACCCTTTCCCACCTATGACCAATATTGTAAAGTAAAAGTTGCAGGTTGATGAGTAGTGATGTGCCCCTATAGTCAACCATATGAATACGAGCGTTACACGCGCTATTCGGTCGAACTCCATAGACGGACTAGTTGTGGCATCTAGATAGTTAGCCTTAGGTCACAGTTCACTGTCTTCCCACCTAGACTAGTATTATCTTTGTCATGTATGGTTTAGTCCAGAGTGAGGTGTATGATGTGGTTCCTAATCTAACGCTACTCCTAAAGGCAATGGAAGATAATATTAAGTAAGCTAAGGGAGAAAGGGTAAGAGAATCTAATCTAGCCTAAGTGCAATGAGCATCCATTCCTTGATTATCCGTACACATATTGGACTTCTTGCATGACTACCACTAGGATTACCAAGCACAGATCCTAGGTACGCTACTGGGTTACCAAGTAGTCACACTTAAATGCTTGTAATTAATTTGTACTCATTCTGTGTTCTAACATGAGTTAAGCATGAGAGAGTATTAACTAGGAAAGTAGTAAATAACAATTAATTAAATAATGAATTAATTAAACTAAGTGAATGCTGTAATGATGAAGTAATCTCAATCTTTATTTCTGGTCATGTGCATGTCCAAGTACGTCACACTCGAATAAGAATGTCATACAATTACATTCACCACACTATGGGCATACACTGGAAAATAATTCTATCTCTGGAGGGATAAAACTACTAGAGTCTAGCTAAGGTCTAAATCTAAGTGCCTAAAATTGGGAAAGTCGCCTCTTATTTATAGAACTGGTAGCAGGCTGCGATATCGTGTATGCGATATCACATGGTTAGTCACGAGATTGCATATGCGATATCGCAGTTGCCCCAAATGACGTCTCATCATACCCCCACAACTGAATGAAAACCCGTCCTCGAGTTATAGTGATTACACAGTGGATAGGTATGGGATTATTAGATGGAAAAATGGGATGATGCCATAGTGTGGGAAGAAAACAAAATAAAGACACAACACAAAAAAGTGCTACAACTACAAAAAATTTTGAACTCATGTAATTCTTGGTGGTGGTGGCTCCTCCATTGGCACTTTCCCTTTGTCTTGTGCTCTAGGATTTCAGGCTTGATGCCATTGAAGTATGGCCTAGAGCTTCTCCTCTTTAGTCCAAGGGTCTTGTGTCATCCATGCTAATGTTCCAATGTTTGATAGAGTTGACACCTCCCACAGACAGGGTAGTTGCGTAAACATTTGGTTGGCCTTGACATACCAAGATGAGAACACCTGTCGTTCCTCCTCATAGGCTCTGGATTTATCCTTGTACTCATGAAAGTTTTCTAGCCATCAAGCCAAGACTGTTACAACATATTTCTATCCCTGGTAGCTGGCTCTCACCACCTCAAGTTTAGAATTTGCAACCTCTAGTTTTTCCAATAGCTTCTTATGTTCTTCAAATTCTTGCTTTGTATTTGATGTGGATGGTTGCTACCTGCTACTCGAGCTCTGTCCTTAGGCCCCCTGCTGTTAACATGGCAAGGTTGGCATACCTTAGATTTACCAACTCCATCTACTCTATCAAATCCTAAATCTACAGGTCTCGGTTCTTAACTTCTGCTTGATGGGTGAATGCGTATGTGTCCAATATGGCCCGCCAGTCAGTGTGTTGAGCATTGATAGTGTTGATTTGGGCCTTGGCCATATGGATTTCCTTTTCAAGGATCTTTTTATACATTCCCACTTGATCGTGAAAGTACTCCTTCAGCTTGTCATGTTATTTAGCCTCATTTTACCACGTGCTTATCTCAATAGCTGACTATTAACGAATGGTGCATACCTCCTCCATCGAGAGGGTTCGATTTTCTCTAGCTAAATGGCTTACGTCTCGGTTGACCTAGATGAATTGTTCTCATAATTGATGAAAGTGTTCATCGAGAATGTTCTTTTTCTTTTCTACAATGGTCAACCAAAGGTTTTCTGCAACTAGTTGCTTGTTTTCTTCTTGTAAGGCCTTGAGTGTCTTAAGATACGCATGAGTTTGCACCTATGCTATGGAGGCATCCCAAACAACCTTCTCTTTTTCATCAGCCACCCTTTTATTCTCTGCTATTAGCTTGGTTAGCTACTCAATTCTAAAATTATCTATCTATTCTGTGGGAACAAATTACAGAGGATCCTGCTGTGCTACTTGTAGGGCCACGAGCTATTCTTGCAATTTCTACACTTCGGTTTCCGCATGCTTGATCCTCACTTCTGTTAAGACTAGCTTTCCCTTTAGGGAAATGAGGTCTAATTGAATTGTTGTAACATCCTAAGGGATGTCAAAAAGGGACGTCATTACTTGCCCTATTTGGAGCAATCGATCAAGCGCATCCTCATGTTCTACAAGAGTCATTGAGGTTCTGGCCAAAGTTTGAGCATCTCGTGCTCCAGTGAAGTCTGCCGGTGGCATAACCGGTACATCGAATATTTCTTTGATGTGGTCCACGACCACTTCTATAGCTCCCATGGCATTTTGGTGTTGCATGACCACCACAGTGGCCCCTTCACCAGTCTCTAATTGCACTTGAAAAGATGTTGTGTTTCCTGAGATCTGTTGTGACCATCTACTTTCCCCTTCTCCTGTGTGAATGGATACTTCCCCCCTTGTGCGATCCAATGAAATAGTAGGCTAAATGGCATCATCAATGACATGGAAGAGGTTTATGTCATCATAACTTTCCCAACTGACCATCTCAGTGATGGCCCTAAGATGGCTGATCGACGATCTGTAGTCTTGTGGTGGTGGTGGCTGATCTTGGTCTGTGCTAGGCCCTACTTCCTGTTGTTGGCTAGGACTTATGCTTGGAGGTTGGCTGGGTCCTACAAGTTGAGGTGTAGTTTGTCCAGCCATCTGTTCTTCTTCTTGTTTTGGTCCTAGCTCTTTACCAGTGCTTTTCCTTGGAGCTGGCACCTTTAGCAATTCAGAATATGAAGCGGTTTTGGCTTTTCGGAGGACATCATTGGTGTACCCCCAAATATCAGCATGTCGGTAAAGCTTTCTGATAATACAAGGGAAAAGCAACACCATCTTCCCTGTCTTCCATTCCTTGAACTGCCTCAAGATCTCTGTCAAATATAGATGGGGCAGGTTAGCATTAGCCTTTCCCATCAACACTGCACATCCTCTAGCCGCATATGTCGATATTCTTTTCAGGCCTCTTGTGGGGAAGAAATGATATGTTCCAATTTTAAAATAAATCCTCTCTTCCATCATCAACTCACCAAATGTGTTATCTCTGCCATAAGCCTTCTCCAACCGATCCTTTCGCACATCAAGGTCAGAATGGGTGGATAACTAAGAAACGTTGGGCCCTGTATTTGGAATGTTTAACACCTCCAAAATGGCCTACGTAGAGAAGTCAACTGTCACACCACAAATATTGACCATGGTGCCTTTCTCCCTATTGTGCTAAAATTGGTACATCTTACCCAGGTACTAGGCATCACTTTTAGAGATGATAGGCCATAAGGGATATCCTTTGAGGTGATCCCTAACGGCCTTAGGAGTGAACTTTGCAAATGATTCAAAGTTCAATTCCATAATCACCGTAGTGAATGTGGACTTCTCATGGATGGCCTGAACACAATCTTGAGGCAACGTGAGTTGTTATCCTCATTCAAGCATTGCAGCAACTCTTCCTTCTGCTTTCCTGGACCATACGGTAGGAGGATTTTCTTGATGGATGCCAAATGATTATTCCTCCTATTCTACATGTTTTCTGGTAGGATCTTGTTTTCCAACTCTCCAAGATCGTTTGTTTCAACCTTGAGAAGGACCTTCCTATTGTCCACGTTTCAGGGCCATCTGCAATCACACGAGGTCAAGTGTTAGTAAGGTTGTTTTTGAAGTTAAGTTATACCTTATTGCCTACCTTAATTAATGATGTGATATTTCCCAAAAACTGTAATAATGAGTCTTGTGACTTAGGTGGTTTCCCATTTTAGTTTCCCGGTATGCCTAGGGATTAAATGATTTTTAGGAACAATTATTCTAAGTGTTATAGTTAATTACCCTAAATGTTGTCCTTTGGGTGATGATAAATTTCAAAAAAGTTAGGCACTTTTCAATAGATGTCCCTCCCCCACGACTAAGCTGAACACTCTGGGTTCAAGCAGGTTTAGACGAAATTAAAATCGGAGTACCAATGAGCGAGATATGGCTAGAAAAGCAAGGGTTGCTCAATCGCAAGTCGTAGAGAAAAAATTCAAAAAATCCCCCATGTGAATGGAAATAATGATGCTAAGTGTTGTGGGGATATCACCTATTTATAGTTAGCAGGGATGCAATATCGCGTATGGTACATCGCATACATGATATCACATTGGCCGCGATATCGCGTAGGGACATATGGCACCACAAAAATACTGAATTTTTAAAGGGTTATTTTGAAATTAATGTTGTAAATTGAGAACATTGGCTATTATCAAGGGGTCTAGGGCAATTTCATTACTTCCAAAGGCACAATTAATGATGACGGTGTGCATTTTACCAATAAAACTTTGGATGGGAGAAAAAGGCTATGTAATGGTACATAGGAACATTGAAATTCAGAGGGAAAATAGTAGGGAAAGAAAATCATTTGAAAATTATGCTGAGGGTAAGAAATGGTGTGTGTGATCTATGTCATAAGTGAAGATTACAAAAAAATTACACAAGTGGATCCTCCCCAAAGTAGGTTTCAACCTATAATGCCCTTGTGTAACCACACTTAAAGTGTCCATGGGCACCAGAAGGGTTAATTGTAATCCACACCGATTCCACAAAACACACACATGTAAATATCACCAGAATGAGGTAAGAATTCTATGTTACACATGACCCGAGCCACAATTACATGGACAGTGAGATGAGATGAACTATAGAAGGGATCGTAGAGATTGGGACATGAGGTAACTGACCCAGGGCAAGCGAATCCTACGTGTAAAGCATGATTAATGTGTCATTAACTTGTCATTCCAAGATCAGGACCAAGTCCATTCCTCTAATCAATGACATCACATTGTTTCATTCCATGATAAGCAACTATGAGAGTACCATAACAACAAGGCATACGATCACTTGGCATTTTATTCAAGGGAGGAGTGACTTTTGTTTTATGGCACTTTTCTTTTCTCTTTTTTTTCCACTTTACTAAAATCAGAGAAGCTACCAAGCTTCAAGCATGGGTGCATGTCTTTTCAGTGGGACCCCCTAGAACAACATTTGATTTTTGAGTGCCCTTTTGATTACTCTTACTTCCATTTTTCATTAGATCTACAAGGATCTTAGTACAACCACATTGCATGATAACTCTCAAAGACATCGCCAAAGAGAATTTTCAAGTCCCCTTGATGTCACACCCTATTCATTCTCTCCTGGTCCATCCTTCTTCATTCTAGGTACAATGAGCACAAAATTAATTTTAAGTTTTAAGAATGTCAAGAATATCACTGTACCCTTGAACAAAACTTCTTATTTGTAGAATTGATGAGTGGGTGTAATGGGCTCACTGTCCAAATAATTGATCACCCAAGACACGATAACATAAAACACACCTCAACCAACAATCCACATGTGTTTTATTCATAGACAAGATTACTTGTAAAAACATAAAAAGACAAAAAGACAAAAAACAAGAAGTTGAAAAATGAAAAACTAGAAAAAAAATTAAAAAATTAAAGAAAATGAAAAATATTTATTAATCCTACTTGTTATTGGAATGGGGAATATCCCTCATAACTAAATGGTTGAGGATGGCAAGGATTAATAAATGGAAAATGAGGATCCTTGCATGTTGGAAATATTGGGGCCTAGTCATACTTACCCCCTCGGGGTTCACACACTTGATTATAGTAAGCATAGTGGGGCAATTTATATGATGTAGTTCCCAGATAATGAGTTAATCCACTATGATATTTGGGACCATTAGATGGTATGCAATGATTGGGATGATGCCTTCCATGACTATGTTCATTGGGCTGTATTGTTGTTGGAGCATGGGTTGGTGGCCCTGATGAAGTAACATGAGGCTTTGGGTTCAAAGATGAGGGTGCACCATAGTGTGGGACTTGTGCTGAGTTGGAGGATGCAGTGGCCTCGGAATTCTGTTGTCCCTTCTTATGGTTATGTTTATAAAAGGGATGCTTTGGATGTTGACAAGGCCTCGTACTGCTGTTGGTAGTAGTGGCACAATTAGTGTTCGTGGGCTGTTGTGGTGGTGTAGACACCTTAGAAATAGTTGGTGGCTATGTGGAAGGAGGGAAAGGATGAGAATGTTGAAAGTTAGGAGGAGTATAAGATACACAAGGCGGTGGTTGTGTTGAAGGCATGGGTTGATAGTATTGATGAGAATGGTATTGTGGTGAGATAGAGTATGTTGGCCCAATTGGAGAAATAGGATGTTGACTGAGATAAGTGTTTGGGTTTAGATGGTATGAAGGGTGTCTCTAGTCTAAGGGTGATTTCCCCCATGACTGGGGATGTTTCCACTCTGATCAAACACAGTATCTCTGTACGAACTCTAGATGTAACATGTTTCCCCAATGCTCATGTAAATGTAACAATATTGGGCATTAGCCCTTGGGGTAATCGTATAGACATATGTTGCATTCATATGTATGATTAGCAGTCGAGCACTTATACCCTTCATTCTTTTTTTTGAATGTCTAATGTTTCACCCTGCTTCTTGGGTTGTTAAAACTCTATCTCCAATAATGTTGATAAATTTTCCACACTTTCGATATGTCCATTCCAACATCTTATTGATCTTTTCCTCAACTTCTTCTAATGATTTTTGTATTGGCAAAGACGATTATTTCTCCTTTGTATGATCATTGACCTTTGCTAAGTTAAGATTTTGGTCCTGTTGATGTTTTTCAACACTCTCCCATCTAGCTAATTCTTCTTCTTATTTTGCTACCCACTTAATAAGCTCTTTGACTTGATGGGTTCATAGTTTGTATAGTTGACCTTGGGCATACATTCCTAAGGTCTCTCTTGTTGCATCACAAAGCCCATCAATGATATGGTACATTAGCCTTTCCTTGGAAAACCCATGGCTTGAACAGTTGTTTAATAGTGCATAATACCTTTCTAAGGCCATGTCCAAGGGTTCATGTTGTGCTTGTCTGCATCCTTGGATTTTTTTCCTCAAGGCTAACACTCTTGCATAGGTTTGATATTTTTCATTAAAGAGTTCTACCATTGTTGACTAATGTTGTATTGAATTTTGTTTTAATGATCTATACCATACTTTTGCTTGGCCAATGAGTGTCATGGGAAAGAGCTTAAGTTTTTTCCAACCATTATCAATGTTGTTCCACGTGCAAGCATCATAGAAGGCTTATAAGTGTTGATGCGGATCTAAGTAATAGCCTCCTAAAAAATTAGGAAAGTTATTTAAATCAAGCCTAGATAGAAGGCTCTCTTTACAATGCCTACGTGCAATTCGAACAACCTCTTGTATTTTCATTAAGCTTGTAGTGGCTAGTGGGGGTTCATCTTCATCAAGTGAGTTATCCCTTTGTGCATTGGGATGATGTTGCCTTTGTTTATATTTATAAGAAACCCCCACTTCAGGTTGTGTACTCCATTCTTCATCATCATATAGTTCATTGGTTCTCCAATGAACTTCCTCACTAAGTGTGGCATTATCATAATCTTGTAGGAGAGGCATGGTTGTGTGTGAATTTATGTGTGAATGTTTATAATTATTTCTTGCTAAAAGATGTATATCATTAAGTCCTTATATAGTGACCTTGTATGATATAACTACTCTAGATAACTAGCACCGTCCTCAGCAACGGCGCCAATGATGAGTGGCAAGGTACCCCTACACTCAACCATACGAATATGAGCATTACATGCGCGATTCAGTCAAACTTCATAGATGGACTAGTTGTGGCATCTAGACAGTTATCCTTAGGTTGCAGTTCATTGTCTTCCCACCTGGACAAGTATTCTCTTTGTTACATATGGTTTAGTCCAAAGTGAGGTGTATGACGTGGTTCCTAATCTAACGCTACTCCTAAAGGCAATGGAAGATAATATTAACTAAGCTAAGGGAGAAAGGGTAAGAGAATCTAATCTACCCTAACTGCAATGAGCATATGTTCCTTGATTATCTGTACACATCTTGGACTTTGTGCACAACTACCACTAGGATTACCAAGTGCAGATCCTAGGTACGCTACTGGGTTACCAAGTAGTCACACTTAAATGCTCGTAATCAAGTCGTACTCATTCTGCGTTCTAACATGAGTTAAGGGTGAGAGAGTATTAACTAGGAAATTAGTAAATAATAATTAATTAAATAATGAATTAATTAAACTAGGTGAATGTTGCAATGATGAAGTAATCTCGATCTTTATTTACGGTCATGTGCGTGTCCAAGTACGTCACACTCGAATAAGGATGTCGTACAATTACATTCACCACACTGCGGGCATACACTGGAAAATAATTCTATCTTTGGAGGGATAAAACTACCAAAGTCTAGCTAAGGTCTAAATCTAAGTGCCTAAAATTGGGAAAGCCACCTCTTATTTATAGAATTGGCAGCAGGTTGCGATATTGCGTATGCGATATCACAGTTGCCCCAAATGACATCTCATCATAGGTGGTTGGGTGTCAGCTTTTCATAAAAATTGCTATGAATTTTCCTATACAAAGCCAATGTTAAAACCTTTACACCTTTTTTTTTTCTTTTTTTGGTACCAATTTTTTCCAATTTCCAAAGTTGGTGGTGCAACCCTTTCAGAAATCATCAAACTTTTGGAAGTTAGCTTCCCTCTCCATCTTTCCAAGCTGAGAAAATTAGTGGGTTTCCAAAACTGGTCTAAATGGAAAATACCAACTTTCCACTTTGGTTTTTAGCCTTTATCTCTCATCAAAATTGGGTTAGAAGATGTGAGATTCCCATCATCTTTCCCCCTTCTTTCCCCCCTACCATACCCAACATAGAGGTAGTTGGAAGGCCAGCATTGGTGGGGCTTGTTACCAACTTTTCACTTTGTTTTTCAGCCTTTCACTCATCAAAATTGGATTATAAGGTGTGAGATTTTGATTATCTCACCCCCTTTTCTTTTCCCTCTTTCCATACCCAACATAGAGGTAGTTGGGAGGTCACCATGGGAGACACTAAACACCAACATTTCCAAATTTCCATCTTTGGTAAACAAGTAAACCCTCCTTATCCCCCCACTTAATAATTATAGAAAGTGCTTCATTTTCAGTCATTTTTACTTTATTTAACCATTTTAAAATTTCATTGATTCAAATTTGCCTTTATTTTTGCCTTTTATAGCTAGTTTTAAGCCATTTTGATAAAATAAGTCTTTTTAATAGTCCACCAAGTTGCCTTTCACATTCATTGGCGAAGGTCCTAGCCAACAGGCCATGAGGGTCCATGATCCTAAAGATCTTGCTATCATCAAATGTAGTTAGTAGTTGAGGGTCAAATGGAAAATTCCTATCTTTATGGCTATAAATGAAGATTGATATAACTACATTTATGCCAAAATGCAAGTAGGCATCATGATTCCTTGTTTGAAAGTAGGAGCCAAATGGAAGTTTGAACTCATCCATCACTATGGTAAAGAATACATCCCTTCCCCCTATGATTAAATGCCTCTCAATGACATCTATGTGGGTATCCTAGCCTAATTGATCAAGATGGAGGAAGAGGATGACAAGCATAGCTCAGAAGAACAACAAGAAGAGGAGGATGAATTCAGGATAGAATTTGAGCCTAAACACATTCTGGGAGGATTGTTCTAACAAAAATCCCCAAGGTCACAACACCTTCCTCTAATGCTTTTGTGTTCTCCATGGGCATGATGTTACCATCTTCCACTCCCTCCTACCCTACTATAGCTAATTCCACAAAAATCTTAGCCATGCATCAAACAGAATTGATGCCATAACCAATAGCCTATAACTTATCAATGTCATTTGCCACATAACCTTGATCTATGCATCCTTAGATGGTGGTTTTCATCACTAAAAATCCACTAACTACTCATGTGGTTTCCACCATGGGACCCCAAGAAACTTAGGGATCACACATCCCCTTTACCTTGTTTGTGCCTATGGTATCGGTGCAAACATATTTTTTCTTGTTTAGCACATAAGCTACCATCATAATGCAATCACTTCCTTCTGTCTTGCAATCGATAGTGAGGCCATAGGCCTCATAATAGATGCCACAACCATATGTGCAAGTTCCCTAGTGAATAGGGCCACCAAAGAAGCTAGATCAAGCCTTCCGGATGATCTAGGACCTAATGGAGGAGTTGTAAAGGCTTAAAGTTTCTAATTCATAAATTGTAAAGATTATGAACTTCTACTAAGATGATCCCATTAGTCTTCTAGTTCCACTCTTGACACTTCAAACTAGACTACTTCTACCATTATTACCAACTCCCTGGTCATGACATAGACTTCTACCTTGTGCTGAAGGATGACCTACAAAGGATGATAGATAGGGGGGAGGTGGTCTTAGATGCTTTCAACCTAGTTTGGCCACAAAATTAATTGATGTAAGTCTACAAAGACCTTTTGAATGCTAATGATAGCCCTTATGTTATTTCAACGTTCAATATAGATGATGACTAGAGACTATCAAGAGAACCATTCATGATTTGAGTATCCCTTTGCAATGAAGGGGCTTCTTCAATTTTCACTAGTTCAAGATCCTCCTTTGTCATAAGGGTACCATCATGAGTGCCTCCGAGGGAACCTTTCTTCATGAGGATGCCTCAACTTAATACAAACCAACTAACCATAGCCCAACCAACTATACAATGACCTCTTGTAGTGGCTACTACTACTACATCTTCCTAACAATCGACAACTGATAACTAGAAAATCTCAACCAAGAAAAGGAAGAAGCATAAGTAAAAGCCCAACAACAAGGGTGATAGGCAGACAAAGGCATGAAGGGAAGTGGGCCCACCAAATCCCACTCCCATATCAGCTATACCCATGAACTCCTTTATCCAATTTCCTTCAACCAATAAGCCATAGAAGGATCAAAAACACTATAGCTAGAATAAAGAGGAAAAGCCCTAGAAACAACAACTTGAGAGCAAAGTTCCCATTTTGGGACACATGGATGAAGTGAAGCAAAACTAGGGTGACAAACTCATGAACAAGAATAAAAAATTCAGTAGTGTGATAGATTAGGTTAAGAAATTCTTGAAGTAGAAGAATGCAACTCTAGGCTTGTATGACCTAATCATGAATTCTACTACACACCATGAGGCTTTAGTGAAAATATTTACTTTCATTCCCATTAGTGAGGACATCCCTACTAATGAGGAATACATCCATGCAATGATGGTTCCTCCCTCACCAAATGAGGAGAAGTCAACATTCCTAGTATTTTGCAATAGAAAAATAAAAGCTAATCCTAAAAATGACAAAGTTACTAGGGCTTCTTTGTTCATAACCATATGCATAAGACAATTTAATGTTCATCATGTGCATGTTGATGATGGAGTCACAACAAATGTCATCCCATGCACCATTGTTGAATGCTTGGGATTACTGAAGTAAGTACAACCTACAACTACTATGGCTTTCAAATCCTTCAATAGATCAAAAGTTACCTTCAATGGATCTATCTCCTTGGATTTTGTGGAAGGGGAGCAATTCCCCACAACCACAAAAATCTTGGTGGTGGAGGAGATGATAGGGTTTAACCTTATCCTTGGAAGACCTTGGTTGACTTAATTATAGGCTATGTCCTCACCCATCCATCAAGAAATTTACCTTCCATTTGAGAAAGTTGAAATCATCATTCATGGTGATAGTGAAGTTTCCTTGGCTATTAACAATGTGAACATAGAGCAGGGGTCTAAAGTGGAGCTTTAGAAGAAAAATCCTAGCCATGAAGTTCATCAACCCAAAGGGGAGAAGAAGCTAAAGAACAACAATGATAGTTAGTAGGATATGTTATGGGATGAACTTTCTTTTAACATCATCAGTGAAGGTGATGGTGACTATAAGCTTGTGGAAAGTAGACCTTATTCATTCCCTAATCTTTCAAATATTAGGAAGAATTTGCACAAGTGAAGTGGACCCTAACCTTTCAATCCCATGCCCTTATAACTAGATGCACTGATAGCCATGTAGCCTAACCTTTCTTTCCTAATTTGTTATAACTTTTTATGCACTTTATTTTACTCTTTATGCATTTAGCCTAAGTTTCTACTTTCATTGAAATTTTTTTTGCTTATTTATTCTAACCTTTATTTTTCTTTACTTTCACTCATGTTATAAAAATGAAGAAAAAATTTAAAATATAAAATCACCCAAAAAATATATAGGTTTCTCTTTAACAAAGGTTTTCCATGGCCTTAAACTAGTATTACAATCCACTAAGGCTTTAAATTGGAAACATGGTTGGTCATGGGCTTAAACTGGTATTACAATTCACTAAGGCTTTAAATTGGCAACATGGTTAGTCATGGTCTTAAACTAGCAATGACAATTCTATAACATAGTTGCTAAGACTTTAAACTAGCAAAACAATACAACCTATGCCCATCATGGCCTAAAACTAGCAAATGTATCTTTTATTATATTTCTTTTTGTTTAGCCTTTTATCGCATCGATTAGCCATTTATAACCAAAATCATCAACATAGCCATTTATATCATTTACAATGAACAACATATATATAGCCAAATGTAAAACTGTAATTTTAAGTTAAAGTGTCTATAACATACATAGCCATGGCCATATTGTGTGGCAAAAATGTCAAAAAATAATAATAACAACTATCTATAACATAGTCTTGGCTAACAATAGCCATAAATAGTAAAACAAAAATATATAACCAACATGCTAGATTAGGTTGATGAAGGTTTCTGAGAGGCATATGGAAGAGGAAGTGGTGGGTCATTCCCACCCTCATTACTAGGGCCACCAATGTCTCCTGATGACAAAAATACAATAACACATATCTAGTTGGTAACCCATAGCCAAAGTCATGACTTAAAACAAAAACTAAAATATAAAATATACCAATCCTATTGGGATTACATCTCCATAACTTCTAGGGATAGATTTAGAAGGCCTTCCTTCAAACAATGGAGGATCTAGTCCTCCATCATGTTGACCTAGTTAACATCACCAAGATCAACACCCAAAAGGATGCCAGTCCTATCTATAGTAATCCAAGTAGGTGGCTCCTAGGTAGCAATACCTGTAGAGGTATCACCTATAATAGTAGTAATATGAGAAGTAGGGGATTTTTCCACCATGAGAATACTATTAAAAAACTTATAGGAACTCTTTGCCTAAATCCCATGGATGAATAGCTCTCTCTTGCACCATTCAACTGACTCCTCCTTGAGCCATTTGAGGTAGTCCCAATGATCCACCTTCTACTATCACTTATGGAACTTTTTTTTCTTACCCCACTCTAGAACCCAAGTGTAGTGATCTTTCCAATGCTCAACCTTCTAGAAGATGAGGTCCATTTGCATTTTCTATTCCACCATCTCCCATGAGAGCATTACTTTGTCCTGAATGGTATGCTAGAAGCATGCTTACATGATCTCCTTAGTCTAAAATTTCCTTGAGTTAGCTAGTTGGACTTCCACAAAGGCCTCATGATCTTAGAGATCTCTAATTATCTCCTCTTTCCACTGAGTCTTTTCCCTTAAGGCCATAACTTCCTCTCATAGGGATTCATTGGACCTCTCTAGCTCCCATGAAGTTTTTGCACATGACATTGTTAGATTAGTAGTAGTCTCATATAACTTCAAGGGTACACTAGATACATCAAAGGAATAGTTTGGGAGGGTGTCAATTTCCATGTTGTAGCTGGGGTCTTATTCCCTAGAAGGCACTACATAAGTATAAAATACAACCATAAACATAATGTAGAACATAAGATAGCCTATAACATAGAAAAATAACTAAGGAATATAAAATAAAGTCTTTATCTATCTTGAGTGAAACCTATTACAACTAATTGATGATGTCCTTAGTCATCCCTCACATGAACTCCACCTTGTCTAGGATCTCTACCAATGGTTTCTCAGAAAACTTAGGATAAGGGCTTGCACTAGCGGCTCAAGAACTACTACAAGCATAAAAATAATCAAATAGTTAGGATGAAAACCAAACTTAAAACAATAGGATATAATGAAAATGCTAAGGTATGTACATACCAAGATCCTCCTCTTATTCCTCTAGAATGATAATGGGGGATGTACCTAGCATCACCTCACCAAACAAGACATTTAGATCATTTATAGCTGCATTGGTAAACCCTAAAGCCTTAGGCTTTTAGAGTGCCTCCTCTACAAAACTTTTTTCTTTCTTTATGGTAGCTTTGGTTGCCATCACCTGATGCTTAACTATAATCATAGCACATGAGAAATTGGTTAACACATGAAATTATAACATAGCCATAAACTTTAAAATAGTCAAACTTAGATAAAGCATACATATGATTGCCTACTATGATGGCTTAAGCTTAAAATTAAGCTTCTTTAGGGTAGGTTGGTCTAATGTTGATGATACTTCCTCCATGGGCATCTTAAGTTTCTCCCTGGCTACTCCTTCAGGCTCCCTAGATCATTGTTTGGCTTCCAAGATGCTTGTTGGAACATAAGAGGCTCCTCATCATCCATGCTATTAAGGGACTCACATCACCTACCATCAAGAGCCTAGATAGTAATGGAAAGAAAATCATTCATTTCCTCTAGTGGGTTCTAGGCCTACACTGTTGGATAAATGTGCTTTATCCAAGGCCTAGAAAGTTGACTTGGATCTTGGGCAACCCATCACCCATTCCTCCACACCACCAAAAACTCCACAAACCTCTTCAAATAACCCACAAAGAATGCAAAATGCATGTGGATTATTGTAGAGGTATCGACACGAAGTTTGAGGATCTCATCCTAAAGACCAACAGCCAAAGCAGCTACCCAATTGAACCTAGTGTCATCTATCAAGACCTTCTTAAAGGTCCACCCCTACATGATGTTGATCATCTTATTTTAAGATAATATTTTGGGAAATGCATGATTCCTAAATAGAGGATATGATTTTTTTGGATTAGGATTTGTGAAACCATTCATGGAAATTCTTGAGTGGTCCATGGTCACACTAAGCCACTTCAAAACTTCATTATGATGGCCAAATTCCAACACTCCATGCACTTCAACATTAACCAACTAGTTGAGCAAGGATGGTGGAAGGCTTAACATGAAAGACCTATCTCTAGCATGGAAGGTGTGCCCTTGTTCCCATATATAGTAAACAGAATGACCATGGGGGACGGAAATTACTATATATGGTAACCCACAAAATTTGGGCACCCATCTCACCTATAATATATAGAAATTTGCAACAAAATCACAACATATTTTTAGCCAAATTACAGCCATTTTGCAGCCCCATTCATGGCCTAAAACCTATAGAAGCCAACCTTAAACACTATTTTAGGGATTCAACAACATTGTTCACAATAATTCTATTTTGCAATATTTAGCAATTTTTGGCCATAGTTTAGTGATTCTTAGCAAGCAATCCTTGATACACAATTCCAAACTCGGGCATTCTTAAGCACTCAAGAGCTCTTGTAAGTTCCCATACTTACACTCTTGATCCCCAACGTGGAAGCACTATAACTCTATCACTCTAAGACTAGTGAACTTTTGGTATCAATGTTGCATTTTTAGGGCTTCCAACCCCTAGCATGAAGCAATATAGTAGTCAAATTTCTCACTTTTTGCAACCCCCATCATGGCTAACATTGCAAATCTGGAGTAGTAGCATAGGAGGTTTGATAGCATTGGGAGTGGTAGGACATCTGAATCATGGAGTTAGCTGTATGGACTTTAACAGACCCTGAATCCCTATCCAAGTAGGAACCATTTGTACACATTTCTCTAGGTTATTCTTTATTCTTTCTTAATAAAGTTTTAGGTTTTGGGTTTTGTATGCAAAATATATTTTCTTATTTACTGTGCATTATTCATACTTGTTTTCACATTGTTTTACAACCTCCCCAAGTCCTTAGTTGATTTACTGGACTAGCTAGGATACCTCAAATCCCATTTTTAAGGAGGCCTTGGGGATTCAGGGATGAGGTTGCTACACCATGTCCATCAATTTTTTCCAACAATCAATTTTTCCTATTGCAACATTTTTCTTGGCACTAGAAGGAGGGCCTTCATCCAATTTCTATAATCAATTTTTTTTTATTATCAATGTTACATTTTGTTGAAAAAAATGCAATTTTGGCATTAAAACCTTTGAAACCTTTAAAATCCAATGTTGCAACCCATTTCCCCCTACAATCAAATCAATGTGGAAGTTGGAGGCTTTTAGGATTTCACAATAATTATGAATTTCAAGGCTAACATTAGCATCCCACCAAAATCCTTAAAAGATCAATGCTACCCCTTTTCCCTTGTGATCAAAACTATAGCATGGAAGTTGTGAGTGGTTGGATGGTGTCTTTTCACAACCCTTGTTCTGAATTTTTCAACCCAAAGCCAATGTTGAAATCTTTTCCCCTTTTTTCTTTTTGTTGCCAATTTCAATTTTTTCTAGTTTCTAAAGTTGGTGGTGCAGCCCTTTTGGAAATTATGAAACTTTTGAAAGTTAGCTTCCCCCCATCTTTCCTAGTTAAGAAAATTGTAACGTACTAAAACTAGTTTTAGTGGAAAAATATCAACCTTCCACTTTAATTTTCGGCCTCTCCCCTCATCAATGTTGGCTTAGAAGATGTGAGATTTCCATCATCTCACCTAGCTTCTTTGCTTCTACAATACCCAATGTAGAGGTAGCTAGGGGACCAACATGGGTAAGGTTGGTTACCAATGTTTTCAACATTCCATTTTTGATAAAGGGGTAAACCTCCTTTACCCCACACATACTAATTTTAGTAAGTACTCTATTTTCAGCTGTTTTTGCTACCTTTGATCATTTTCAAATTCCACTTATTGGGATTTACCACTTTTTACTATTTATAACTTTTTTAAGCTATTTTTGCACTTGTAATTTTAAGCCTTTTCCATGTTATGTTAGGTTAGAAGATGTAAGACTTCCATCATCTCATCCCCCTTCTCTCTCTCTCTCTCTCTCCCCCCCCCCCCCCTACCATACCCAGTGTAGAGGTAGTTAGGGGGCTAGTACGGGTAAGGCTTATTACTAACTCTCTCAACTTTCCTTGTTTGGTAAAAGGGTAAACCCTCCTTACCTCCCACTTACTAATTATAGTAAGTACTCCATTTTTTGCCATTTTTTCTTCATGTTAAACATTTTGAATTTCATCCACTGGAATTTACTTCTATTATATCATTTATTGTCTATTTTAAGCCATTTTCAATAATATAGCCATGTCTTTCCACCAGTCCACCAAGTTGTCCATCAGCCTCACTAGTGAAGGTTCCAACCAATAGGCCATGAGGGTTTATGACCCCAAAGACCCTACTATCATTGAATGTAGGTATTCGTTGAGGATCAGAGGGAAAATTTTGACTTTATAGTCATAAATGAAAATCATTATTAATAAATTTGCATCAAAATGTAGGCTAGCCTCATGATTCCACATGTGAAAGCAGAGGCAAAAAGGGAGCTTAAGCTCATAAACCAAGATCGGAAGGAGTATTTCCCTTCCTTGTATGACCAAATACCCTTCAATGATAACTATTTTAGCATTCTAGCTTAATTGATTGTGATTGAAGAGGAAGATGACAAGCATATCTCCAAGGAATAAAAAGAAGAGGAGGATGAATTTAAGGTAGAATCTAGGCCTGAAAACATCATGGGAGGATTTTTTCAACAAAAATTCCCCAAGGTCATAGTGTCTTCCTCTAACACCTTTGTGTTCTCCATGGATATGATACCACTATCTTCCACTCCCTCCTACCCTACCATGACTGATTCCACACTACTCATAGCCACTCATCAAGCCCAAATGATGTTACAATCAATAACCTGTAATTTGTTAATTGCATTTGCTACATAGTCTCAATCTGTGTAGCCTTTGATGATGATTTTCACCACCACAAACCATTAACTACATATGCAAGGTCCACCATGGAAGCACAAGTAATTCAGGGGTCACATACTCATTTTATCTCATTTGTGCCTTAAGTACTAGCATAAACATGCTTCTCCTTGTTTGGTCCACAAGCTACAATCATGAAACAACCTATTTCTTCCATCTTGGAATTCATAGTAAGGGCATAGGCCTCACAACATATGCCACAACCATATGGGCAAGCCCCATAGCTAATAGGGCCACCACATGGCTTGGCTCAAGCCTTCTAGATGATCTAGGACCTGACAAAGGACTTAAAGAGGCTTAAAGCCTCTACTTCATAAGCTATCAAGATTATAGACTTCTACCAAGATGATCACATGAGTCCTATAGTCCCACCCTTGACACTTTCTTCTAGTGTCCCTATTCCCCAATGTATCAAGTATAATGAAGAAGGTGATCCCAATGCTCACTTTATTACCTTTTGATCCAAATGCTTACTCTTGCAACCATGGCCTCATGCTATCCTAAGGATTTTCCCTATGTGTTTGACTAGGGAAGCACTTGATTAGTACCGCATATTACCTAGAGGATCCACATCCTCATTATAAGACTTGATAGCCTACTTTGTCAGTTGCTTCAAGTATCCCTTGAAGCCTGACACCATGCTTGACCAACTCATGAAGGTCAAGCAAGGACCACTAGCACTCATAAAGAAGTTCATCTAGTGATATAATGAACTATTGAATGAAATACTAGAGCCCATAGTTGAAGCCCACCTTTTGGCCATATTCAATGGGACTATGAATGACTTCATCAAGTCAAAACTTTATTATCTTGACCTATGACCCCTCAGTCAAGCATTTTTCCAAACCAAAAAAATAGAGGATGTTGTAGAGGCTAGTCATGATCTAGCCTATGTAGCATATAAAAATCAACATGCATGAAGAGATAAGGAAAAGAACAAAAAAAATAACACAACCATAGCAACTATAACCAAAGAAGTAAAGACTACAAACTAGGGTCCAAAGATCAACCCACCCAAGGCCTCCACTAATCACTACAATAACCAACCATCAACCTCTGAGGCCACCACATCAACAATGACTAGATCAAATTTTAAATAGAAATATTATAGTAAGTACACAACCTTACCTAAGAAATCATCCAAGTTGCTAGATCAACTATTGAAGACTGGGCACATGCAATACAAATATATGATTAAAGCTACTCAAAAGAAACACTAGTGGCTATGCAAAATATGCAAAGGATCACACTCAAGTAATAAAGGATGATTCCAAATTGCCAAAGTACTTCAAAATAGACCACTTATATCATTATTGGAAACTACCTATTCATGACATAGACTTTTGCCTCATGTTGAAGGATGATTTGCAGAGGATGATAGATAGGAAGGAGTTGATCTCAAATCCTTCCAATAAAGTTTGATCACAAAACCAAGCAATGCAGGTCTACAAAGACCCATTGAATGCTAATGACAACCTTTATGTTATTTTATCATTTAACATTGATGATGATTATAGACCCTTAAGAGAAACATTTGTGATTCGAGTACTCCTTTGTGATGAATGGGCTTCTTTTTCTTCCATCAACTCAAGAATCCCCTTTATCATAAGAGTACCATTAAAAGTGCCTCTGAAGAAACCTTTGGTTATCAAGGTATCTTAGCCTAACAAAACCCAAGAAGATGTAGCCCAACCAACTACATAACAACCTCTTGTGGTGGCCAATGCTATTGCCTCTTCCTCACAATCAACAACTGATAATCAAAAGATCTCAAGGAAGAAGCGTAAGAAAAATTCCAAAAACAAGGATGATAAGTAGATAGAGACATGAATGGAATTGGACCCAAAAAATCCTACTCCCATCTCATCTATACCCATGACCTCCTCTACCCAATCCCCTTCAATCAACAATCCATAGGAAGGTACTAAAACTCGTAGCTAGAGGAATGAAGAAAGGCCCCAACAACCACAACCTAAAGCGGAATTTTGCATTTTGGAATGCATGGAGGAAGTAAAGCACAATCATGGTGACAAGCCCATGGCTAATGACAAAAACTTCCTCAATGCAATGGACTAGGTTAGGAAATCCCTTAAGCAAAAGAATATAAACTCTAAGCTTGTATGATTTGGTTATGACTTCCGCCACACATCATGAGGCATTAGTCAAAATGTTGACTTTCATTTTTATTAGTAAGGACATCCCTACTAATGAGGAATCCATCCACATATTGATGGTTCCTACCTCATCAAGGGAGAAGAAGTCAACATCCTTAGTATTTTGTAATAGTGAAATCAAGGTTAATCCCCAAAATGGTGAAGTAACTAAGTCTTTATTGTTCATAACCATACATGTAGGGTAGTTTAAAGTGCATTGGGTGCATGTTGATGATGGAGCTACAACTAACATCATCCCATGAACCATCATTGAATGCTTGGACTTAACTAAGAAAGTACAACCTACTACCATCATGGATCCTAAGTCCATCAACAGATCAAGAGTTACCATTAACAAGTCTATCTTCTTGGACTTTGCAGTAGGTGAGCAATTCCCTACAACCTAAAAATTCTTGGTGATGGAGAAGATGCCAAGGTTTAACATTATCATGGGAAGACTTTGTTTGTCTTAGTTGTAAGTTGTGTCTTCTTCCATCCATCAAGAAATTTACCTTCCTTATGAGGGAGGTGAAATCATCATCCATGGTGATAGCAATGCTTCCCTAGTTGTTAACAATGTGGACATAGAGTAGGGGTTTGAAGTGGAGCTTTAGGAAAAATCACCTAGCCATGAAGTCCATCAACCCAAGGGAGAGCAATAGCCAAAGAATAAAAATGATAAGCAACAAGATGTGTTATGGGAAAAACTCCCTTTTAGCATCACTAGTGAAGGTGATAGTGAATATAAGCTTGTGTAGAGTAGGCCTTAATCATTCCATATTCTTTGAAAGATTAGAAAAGATTTGGACAAGTGAAGTGCACCTTAGTATTTTCATCCCATGCCCTCATAACCAAATGCACTAATAGCCATGTAGCATAATCTTTTTTTATTAATTTGATATACCTTTTCCATGTACTTTGTTTTACTTCTTATGCATGTAGCCTAAGTTTCTACTTTCATTTGCATTCTTAAGGCCTTTCTTCAAAACATAAAATCATCAAAATATACATAAGTTTCTCTTTAATAATGCCTAATATGGCTTAAACTAGCATCCTAGTTTGCTAAGACTCTAAATTGATGTCAAAGTCCACTAAGACTCTAAACTGGCAACATGGCCCGCCATGGCCTTAAACTAGGAAAACAATACAACCTATGCTTGCCATGGTCTAAAATTAGAAAAAATATCTTTTATTATATTTCTTTTCATTTAGCCTTTTTTTACATCGATTCACCATTTAACTTTATAACTNTTTAAAATATTAGAAAATATTTGGACAAGTGAAGTGCACCTTAGTCTTTTCATCCCATGCCCTCATAACCAGATGCACTAATAGCCGTGTAGCATAATCTTTCTTTATTAATTTGATATACCTTTTTCATGTACTTTTTTTTACTCCTTATGCATGTAGCCTAAGTTTTTACTTTCATTTTCATTCTTAAGGCCTTTCTTCAAAACATAAAATCATCAAAAGATAAATAAGTTTCTCTTCAATAAGGCCTACTATGGCTTAAACTAGCATCCTAGTTTGCATCCTAGTTTGCAAAATTGTCAAAAAATAATAACAACCATCCATAACATAGTTTTGGCCAATAATGGCCATCAACATAAAAGTGAGAAAAAACTATCCAACATGCAAGATTAGGTTGATGGAGGCTACTAAGAGGCATCCAGAGTAGAAAGTGGTGGGTCATTCTTGCCCTCACCAATGGAGCCACCAATATCTCTTGAAGCTTACAATACAACAACACATAGCCAATTAGTAACCCATGGCCAGAACCATAAACAAAATCTAAAAATATAAGACATAAAATGCATCAAACCTATGGATTTTCTACCTCCATGACTTCTAGGGGTAGATGTGGAAGGCCTTCCTCCAAATGATGGAGGATCTGGTCCTCCATCATGTTGACCCAGTTAACATCCTCAAGATTAATGACAAAAAGGATGTCAATCCTATCTATAGTAGTCCAAGTAGAAGGCTCTTGGGTAGTAGTAGCCTTAGAAGTCTCACCTACAATTGTAGTAATTTGAGAAGTAGTAGATTTATCCACTATGAGAGTACTCTCAAAGAGTTGATAAGCACTCTCCACCTAGATTCCTTGGATGAACAACTCTATTTTGTCGTTTAACTGACTCCTTCTTAAGCCACATGAGGTAGGCCCCATGATCCCCCTTGTAGTATCTCTTGTGGGCTTTTTGTTTCTTACTACACTCTAGGACCCAAGTGTAGTGAGCTTTCTAATCCTGAACCTTTTAGGAGATTAGGTCCATTTGCATCTATTATTTCACCATCTCTTGTAAGATTTCTACTTTCTCCTAAATGGTATGCTTGTAACAAGTCCATGTGATCTCCTTAGTTCATAATTTCCTTGATTTAGCCACTTGGGCTTCCACAAAAGCCTTCTAGTCCTGAAGATCTCTAATCATATCCTTCTACCATTGAGTCTTTTTCCTTAGGACCATAACTTCCTCCCATAGGGATTCACTGGACCTCTTTAGCTTCCATGAAGATTTTGCATCGGATAGTGCTAGATCAATACTAGTCTTGTATAGCTTCAATGGTATACTAGATACATTAGAGGGAAGATTAGGCAAGAATTTAATCTCCATGTTTTGGCTGGGGTTCCACTCCATAGAAGATAATACACAAGCATAAAATACAACCATAAACATAATGTACAGCCTCATATGTTTGTACCATTTACATAAGCTATAACATAGCAAAACAACTAAGGCATATAAAACAAAGTCCTTACCTATCTCAAGTGCAACCTATTGCAACTGGTCGATGATATTCTTATTCATCCATCCCCTACATAAACTCAACCTTGTATAGGGTCTCTACCCATGGTTTCACATGAAACTTAGGGACAATGCTTGCATTGGTGGCTCAAGAACTACTACAAGCTTAACAATCATCAAATAAACAAGATGAAAACCAAAATCAAACAATAAGATATAATGAAGATGTTAAGGCATGGGTGTACTTGGATTCTCCTCTTCCTCCTCTGGGATCATGATGAGGGATGTACCTAGCACCAACTCATTGAAAAGGCCATCTATATCATCTATATCTACATTGGAAAATCCTTCAACCTTAAGCTATAAGAGTGCCTTCTCCACATACCTTTGTTCTTCCTCTACAAAATCTTGAGCTACCATGACCTAATTCTTATCTATCACCATAGTGCCTAACATGAGAGGCTCCTTGTCATCTATGATTTCACAAGATTCACACTGCCTAACATCAAGATCCTTGGTGGTGAGAAACAACAAATCATCCATCCCCTCTGGTGGGTTATGGGCCTACACCGTTGGATAAATGTGCTTTATCCAAGGCCTAGAAAGTTGGCTTGGATCTTGGGCAATCCATCATCCATTCCTTTACACCACCAAAAAATTCACAAACCTCTTTAAATAAGCCACAAAGAATGCAAAATGCATGTGGATTATTGTAGAGGTGTTAGCACAAAGTTTAAGGATCTCCTCCTAAAGCCTAATAGCCAAAGTAGCTACTCAGTTGAAACTGGTACCATACATCAAGTCCATCTAAAAGGTCTACCCATGTACAATGCCAATCACCTTCCTTCACAATAATAGCTTGGAAAATGCATAAGACCTAATAAAAAGGATATGATTCCTTTGCATTAGGGTTCATGAAGTTCTTCATGGAAAATTTAGAGTGGCTCATGTTGGTACTAAGCTACTCCAAAACTTCCTCATGATGACCTAATTCGTTCACTATTCTAGTGGGAACCTTTTCCCTATCAGCAAGAAAATCAAACAAGTTGCAAAAGAGGCCCTCATCAATGTTCATGTTAAGCTTGACACCCTAAATGGTGGTGCTAAAATGACCAACCACCCATTGAAGGAGGTGATTACGTGCAACATCTCCATGGTAGGGATGGAAGGGATAGGTGCCATAAATATATCAAGCAAACCTACACACTAGGTGTTCACTTGAATGTATCTAAGCATCTATCCCCTCAACCATTCTTGTGGTGGTATCACCTCACCAAAATTTAGGATGAGGGCCTTCTCATTTCATCTTGAAAGTGGTATGGTAACATCAGTAGAGGTGGAAGGCCTTGTATAGAAAATAACCAAATAGTTAGAATCAATATAGGCATGTTTTATGGTTGATTAAAGTGATAGAATACTTAGAACTTTCATGACCAATAGCTCCTATGTTTACCTTTCCTCTTCTTTGGTGTGGTTTGAGTGGAGGTTCCAATAGTAAGGGTCTAGCTCAAAGAGCTCTTGGAGCCTACCCACTTGTTGTGTATTATCTTCTCATCCTTGAACTTCTTGTAGAAAACTTTGAATATCATGGTGTATTCACCAAAGTCTTCTCTTGAGTGTTCATACATAATAGTTTTAATTTGAGGGCCCTTTTTGAATTCCTTTAGGGTAGTTTGAGCCACTACTAAGGTTTGATCGTTAATGATCAGGCCTTCATCATTGACTTTGTACCTCCAAGAAGTTCATAAAACTAATGAAGTAATGAATGGTAGTGTGATAAATAAAGGTAAGAAAAACTTAAAAATATCACAATAACCATGCTTACCCTTGTAAATGATACACAGTACCAGGTGGATTTAAGAATAATGTATGGGCTCTATGCACCACTATTAGAGTATTATTATCATTATACGGACTATACTTTGGCATAGTCTAGATCTCTATAAGGTAGTGTGGACTAATAGCATCTGAATTCCCTCCTATTGTCTTGGGAGGTGAATTATTAGTAATGAACCTAACAATTAGACCAAATGCCCATGTCAATAGTGTCTCCACTATAATCCTAGCCATATTTGCAGACAAGTGTGACCACAACATCACACTAAAGTTTTGTAGAATATAGGCAAGGAACTTCCTTGTCCCAAGCTAAAACCATAGTGAAACCTTTTTCAAAGGCATGTCATACAATGGGGTGTTGTCCTTAGGATGGCTAATATAGTATAAAATGCCCATCAACTCCACAACGCTACATGAAGCAAAGAAAAACACCACAATCAATTAAAATTTCTTAATGAGTTTGGAAAAACATCCTAATTGGGGGTGAAATTAGCCCCTCTAAAAAGCTTTATGATGTTTATTCCATTTTTCTTAAGGAATTTCACAAAAAGCATTATTACAACCTTCATAGCCAAAATTAAGCCTTAGTCTAAACCATGCATAAGTTTAGAAAAAGCATGAAAACATAGGAAAGAAGCATACAACCATAGTAAAAAGTTTGCTAAAAATAGTAAAATCCTTTTAAAAAAATTTAAAACATATGTTTTACATGTTGAAAGATACACACATCAATCACATGCATCTCCAAAGGGGCAAAGTCCTACAACCAAGAGTTAGCCTTATCCACATAGTTTAGCCAAAATTCATTAAAATTTCATTACAGCTCTGATTTTAGTGATTCTACCATGAAAAGAATCCTAAAATCACAAGATCTGTAGCCATACCATTACAACCAAAGATACATAACCATTTTTACATAAACCATAGATATAATTAGCAAAAATCATAGCCATCACCATCAACACCCTTTAGTGTAGGGTTGGTAAACAATTCACCCAAATTTCATTTCAGCTCCAAATAAGGTGAGTCCACCATAGTTTGAAAAATTAAATTGAGTCCTATGCACCCACACTTAAAGAAAATTAAAAATCACTGTTGTTAATTTAGAAAAAATTCACCAATTTGGATGAAAATCTAAAAATGACACAAACCCCTTTTAACATAGGCTTAATAAAAAATTTATTAAAAATTTCATTTTAAGTCCAATTGGAGTGATTCAACCTCCATTGGTGATGAGCAGCAAGGTACCCCTACGCCCTGCCATACAAATCACAAAGCACTCACCCATGATCCAGTTAAATTCTATGGACTATATTGTTTCTGGGGCACTAGTCCTTTAGGAACTAAATCTTGCCTTAAGGGCAATCGTTGTCTTCCCAATTACACTTGTGACATTCATTAGTATGGTTAAGTGTAATTGAGGCATCCAATTGTTATCATTTTATGTTTTATAGTTTGGTGCTCAAAATGTAGATAAAAGGAATATGATTGACTAATATAAATTAACTAATTAACTAGCATTTAACTAATCATAACATAAGCATCTGATCCCACTTTCTGTACATGCCCTAAACCCATGTATCCACTACTAAGTGACCAAGCACTATGCTACTGGGCATACTATGTAAGAATGCTATTGGGAGTACCAAGTGAATATGTGTTATGGTCGAAGTGGTCATACTTATGTGTGTAATCTATCTGGATTAATTGCTTTATTAATGTAATAACTAATGAAAAACATTTAATAAATAATTAAAAACATTGAATTCATAATTGAAATAGCTAATCTATCCAAAGTGCTACAAGGTTTGTTAGAAAGCTTGCCTTTATTGCACACAATGTCATGCTTAGGTACAACAATGCTCAAATAAAGATCTGTACACCCAATGACTCCTATTATAGGCACTTGAGGGAAAAACTCTAATTTTTAAATGGAAAAAATGCAAAATATTCACTGCAACTACAATATCTACTTGCCATAAATGTAGCTACAAACACATATTTATAGCCAAAAATCAAGAAAACCAACACTACATCGATGAAGCCTCGTCGATGCATGATATGATGCATCGACAAGGCTTCATCAATAAGGCCCAATCAATGAGGCCGCATCGAAAAGTCCTCATCTATGTAGCCAACTGAACTGTGATTCATGATACCCTCAAGATTAAATGAAAATTCATCCTTAAGTTCTTTTACAAAATTGGGAACGTATGGGATTATTAACTAACTTTTCTTCAAACAAAATAAATTAACTAACTTGATAAAAAAATGGAGTGCCCAAGTGTATAGATTCACACATTACAAAAGATGAAGGTGTTCATGACACAAAATTAAACACCATAACTCAACTCTTCAAAACTAGACAACACATTCCTTGATGGTGTGAAGCTTATTGGAGAAGATCAAATAGTCCTAGGTAGTGGTGGTTCCTAAGGCTTCAAGAGACCTTCACTAGCTTCATGAATGGGAAGTGGTTAAGGTGGCTACAACTATCTTATTACTACTACGACTTCAAGTGGGAGGTGGAAAGCATCCAATAGTGTTTCCATTTTCTCCTTCTTACTCCTAGGATCATGCACTATCCATGTAGCTTAACCAATGTGGATTGAAATGGGCACATCCCAAGGATACAGAATTGCTAGAAATAACTCTTTTGCATTGATGAACCAAGTAGGAAACTATTTGAATTCAATGTTAAACACTTTGACTATATCTTTTAGCTCCTTGTAGTCATTCATCCATCTGGCTAGGTTCTCAGCAATTGATCATTGGCCTTTGAATCATGTTATGAGAACTTCAAGTTCAGCATTTGTAGTTTCAAGCTTGTGCTTGGTGTCTTTGTGATGCTTAAACTCTGCCTAGTATAATAAATACAAGCTATTCACTTGTTTTTCTAGTTCTAACCATATCTATCTAGGAGTCAACATTGCCAAGTTTGCTTATTGGAGATTAGCCAACTTCATGTATTCTATCATCTCCTCGATTTGCAACTCATTTAAGTGAATGTTTGCTTTGTTGTAGGAATTGATCCCACCAATGATGGGCTGCCACATTTCTATTCTTTGTTGGAGTTATTAGAGGGTTTTATTCATCACATAAATTTTTTTTATTCACTTCCTTTTGTAGGCCAAACTAGTCCATATAGTGATTATCCACTTTCTTGAATTTGAGGGCCTCATTCTTCCAGGTGGTGATTTCAATGATCGATTTCTAGTGCAAGGAACACACTTCCTCTATTGATAGATTGTGATTTTTTATGATCAATCTCCTCAATTTAGTGTTCACACTAGCAAGCTACTCATGTTGTTTATGAAGGAATTCCTCCATTTGATCTTTATAGGCACCAACATTTCACAGGCAATAATTTTCTATGATAAGTGCTTTATTATCCTAGTTCATCTATTCCAAGTCCTTTCGAATTGAGTGCATTTCTACTTTAGCTATGGACTAGTTAAAGATGGTTGTAACTACCTCTTTCTTAGCCTTCTAGAATCTTTCTTAAAGCTATTTGAAAGTTTCATCTCTTGTTATTGCTAGGCAAGGATCGTAGGATCCACAAGTTGGGCACAAAGTTCAGTAACCTTCATGGCCAAGCATTGGTTTCCTTCTTACACCATTTCAAGTTGATCCTCTAGGATGATGCATTTGCCCCTTGCATTAAGTACCTCTAACTGAATCATAGTGATGTTTTCTAGAAAATCAAAGATGTTTGAAGTTGGTTGCCTGATTCCTACCAGTCATTCTAGCAACTTTTCATGCTGGGCTATATCTAACTTCTATCTAATCATGCTTGTCGATGTTTACACATCTTAAAGTGCAGATACGTTTGGTATAGACATTGTGGGAGCATTCAATGCTTTTCCTACATGATCAGCCACCACTTTAGTTGCAATCTCCTACCCATGGTGTTGCATCACCAAGATAGTTTCCTCTTCACCTTCCTCCAATTGCACCGAATAAGTGGTAGCATTTCCAAAGATTTCTAAGAATAGATGATGTGTTGATATTGACATTGTTAACTCTTGAGCATTGGGATCTAACCTCTTAAGCAACTACATTCATTGGGTAAAGAAAATTGAACATCCCTCTCCATCTGACTAACTATTCAAGCTACCTCATTAAGGTGACTCAACACTGGCTGATATATAGATGGATCTACTCCACATGTTTCTCTTATTCACTCAAAAGTTGTTCTTCGATTTTGCATAGACATTCAATGGCTACACAGGCCTTTAGTGTTGTTTTCTAAGTGGGTGGGGGTGGAAGCTACTCCTCTTTTTGAGTTGTTGTTGATGTTTTATCTTTCATGATCTTTGACCATGAGGCCAAGGAAGCATGCCCAAGGGTATCATTGGAAGAGTGAACAATGCCTGCTCTTTTGCAGAGTTTCCAGATGAGGCATGGAAAGGGAAAGATTTTCCTTCCATGTTCATTCTCCTTGAAGCACTTCTCGATTTCTAATAGATCAGTTGTGGAAGGTTAATGGGAAATTTCCCACTTAGAGCAGCACATGCTCAGGTAGAGAAGGTGGTTACCTTGCTTTTCCTCACTGGTGGATTGAGGTGATAGGCTACAATCTTGAAGTAAATTCACTCCACCAATGTGAGCACACCATACTCCTTATAGTCAACCTCGTAACATCATTGGGTCAACTCCCTCTTGGCCTTAGGATTATTTTCTATGGATAGTTATGCCAACTATGTTCCTATATCAGGCAATCCGAGTGCCTATGTAGTATCTTCTACTAAGTAGGACACTTGAATGTCCTTAAGTTTTACAATGGACCCTAGCCTTTAGATACTCTAGAAGAGATATGTCTCTTCCATATACCATTCCCCATTAGACATGATGATTGGCCACATGGGAGAGGCTTATAGTTATGTCTTGAAATCCTCTGGAGATTTCTCCAAAAATGGTCTGAAGTTGATATATTAAAGAATTGATCTTTGGATCTCTTGGGACTTGATGATGTCTAGGCAAGCTTTTGTCAAAGTAACCTCAAGCCTTGGCATGGGTCCAGACACTTCTCCTATTTGGGATTGTTCTGTCGATAGTTCTCCTATTTGGGATTGTTTTTTTGGAACTTCTTCTTTTGGAATCTATCATATAGATTCCACTTCAAGCTCCTCATGAAGAGGTTCCATTGCATGGATTACCTTTGTTAATTCTTGGCCTTATTCTTGTTGGCCCCTTCTAGATCTGGGCCACTTCTCCCATGGTTGCAAGGGTTCTCCTTCTTGTGAGCATTTCTATTTTGGTGCCATCTATAATCACAATGAAACCATGGATTAGCAATCATTGTGTAACCTTAAAGAAATTGGGATACCTTTATCTCTTAAAGATGGTCACACTTTGGCTAAGTTGTGATTATGGTTGATTTAATTAATTCAATTGTCATTTTATTTATGTATTATCACCAATAACCCATCCTAGAGGTTACTAAAAGTGTTAATCTTTGAAAAAATTAATGTTTCTATGTTTTTAAAGTTATTAACCCTTTGGAGGAGTTAAAAAAATTGTGAAAACATTTCAGCAATTTTTCATTGGAAACCTTAAGGTTTGTAGCCCCCACAATAAAGGTCTTACCTCCAGTAAGCACAAGATCAAAAAACGGAGTGATTTGGACAAATAGCTGGGAATTTATGAGCTTTGGAATATTTTAGGCTCTAAAAAATTGCAAAAAATTCCCATGTGTTATGAGAAAATGAAAAAAAATTCTTAAGTGCTTAGTGGTATATATAGTGTGTACGCACTGTGTTGATGAGGCCTTGTTAATGCAACCATTAACCATCATTGACTTCTATTGAATTTGGTCAAGCTTTCAAAATACAAGTAATTTTTGGATGAAATTAGGGTTAAATGAAAGCTTAAAGGACCAAGAATAATATGAAAATATGAGAAGAGGATGTTGAAGCTTATAAACTTGGAAAAATGAAGAAAATTTGATTTAGTAGATAAATGAAATGATAGATTAAGGAGCACTAAGTGGAATACTCAATGGAAAATGTGAAAGAGGGGATTGTAGTAATGTCAAAGGGAAGGAACCTTAACTAATCAAGCAAAAATCCATGCAAGTTGGTCCTCCCCATAGTATGCTCATGTCATTTTTGCCCTTGCGTAACCTCAACTGAAGAGTCTATGGGACCCATAGTCGATTAATAGTTATGAAAAGTTAGGGACCAACCTAAAAGAATCTACTTAAGAATGCTGACACATCAGACTAAGACATAGAGCATAACATAGAACCCAGTAGTCAAGTAAGTTATGGTAGCATAGATGGATGATAAAACGGTCAAATGGAGTTATAAATTGAGGTCATAAGAAGTCCATTGTGGAATTTATGTTGAAAATGGCCTAATAAGTTGCATCCTTAGTCTAGACCAAAACCATCCACTTTTAGTGACTTTGCATTGCCACTCCAAGACCGATCCATCCACTTGAGACACAAGAATGCTTCCAAAAAACAACCATCATTCCACAAAGAGAAGAAAAGAGAAGTAGAAAGTGAGAGAGAGGGCCTTAGTTAGAGGGAACCTTCAAGCATAGGTGCATGTTGTTTGAGTCCCATAACCAATTCTTGTAGCTCATTTATTTATCCAAGGGGTATGCTTTGAATTCCTATTATTATTTTTTAAATAGGAACCACACCATGCAAGAACTTATTTGTGTTGAAGGGGTGTGCTTTGAATTCCATTTGATTTTATTTTTTGTTAATGGGAACTACACCATGTAATGACATTATTTAACTTCCGATTAGTGGATGGTATGGAATGGTAAGAATTCCATGAAACATACTCAAGCACTCAAGCAAGTAGAAGAGTACAAAGAGTATCAAGTCCCCTTGAAGTCACACCTTTAAAAACCTTTGGATCTTTCCTAATTCCAAAACTACTTGTACCATCTAAAATCGTCGATGAGAGGCTGGAATGAACAGACATCCAGAGATCTAAAGATGAAATAGTAAGACCTTGCCTTCTCTTGAGGGCAAGCTGGAGATTAATGAAGGTATAGTGCCTTGAATGGTCCACACGCGGATCAAACGAGGACTTCCTAAACATACGCAATTTCTATGCGTTAGGTTATACAAAAACAAATGCAAAAATGAACATAAACTAATGAAAATGAATGTAAACTATTTAAATGATAAATAATGAAAATATGAAAAATGTAAATAGGAACAATAATGTAAACTGCACAAATTTGGGCAATAATTAAAATGTTTTGTATTGATAAACAATTAAAATGTGCACTGGTTAGAACGCAATTGCGGAGTGGTCACAAATGACTTGAAAATAGTGCATTATGAACCCATTTTTGACCTGTGAAAACCATTTTCAAAGTGAATATGCATGCCATGGGTCATGAGGGTTCGATGTGCCAAATTTGGGCTGATTTGGATGTCGTTTTGGCCCTAGTTTATTTGATGACGTTGATCCTTACGCTGCTCGAAGCATGTCAACATGACTAACAGCAAATGACCTGAAAACATTGCATTTTCAACCCATTTTTGACCTGTGAGACCCATTTTCAGAGTGGATCTACATGCCACGGGTCATGAGGGTTTTGTGTGCCAAATTTGGGCTGATTTGGATGTTTTTTTTACCCTATTTTGGTTTATGACATTGGGCATTACGCTGTGCAGCATCTGAAAAGTAACCCCAGCGTCACCAAGTCAAAATGGCATATTTAAGACCCAAATCTTGATTTTCTAGAGGTTGGGACCTACTGTGACATTGGTGAAGGTCATGGGGATCCTTGTGCCTAATTTTGGCCTATTTTGGCTCAGTTTTGGGGCTCCAAAAGTTGGTGACACTGAGCCTTATGTTGTGCAATGTAAGAAAATATAACCAAAGTATACTTAGCCAAAACCAAGCATTTTGAGCCCAAAAATTTTGATTCTGGATGTTGAAAGCTAGTGTAGTTGCCTGTGGGCCCCAGGGGAACCTTGCCTATTGAATCGTGAACCATCGGGGGTTGTTTCGGAGGCCTCCATGTTTGGTCATGCTGTACTCATGCTTAGGCAGCTGCATGACTTAACTTGAATCTTGTCTGAAAGTGCTAGGCCAAAATTTTTGTGGTGTTTTCATTGGCCCCTATTTGTTGACACCTAGAGGAATCTACCCAAGAGGCATTGACAAAGAAGTACAAAACACCACAAGCAACTAGGGATCAAGCATTGTTCTTTGGCATTTGTCCAAATGTAATCGCACCGTGTTCAGAAGTACATGGGATCGGGAAATGAGTTTTTGAGATGTATAGGGAGAAGGTTTGTTACTATGAGATCAGGGATTGATGAAGGGATGATTTTGTTTAACTGTGCGAAGGATAATGCTATTGTGTGAACACATCATGTTGGTCCTTGTCAACATCCAGTATTTAGCGGACTTGGGACCAAGGCATGGGATGTGTGTCCTTTGGAGGAATGAGACTCTTATATCCTAGTTAAGAGAACTCGTTGTCATAACCAAAGCCACATAATGAGGTGGTGCGTTCTTTGGAGAAACAAGACCCTTGTTAAGTGTCAAAGGGAACCCGTTGTCCAACAGCCAAAGCCATGCGGTGGGACGCAACATAATTTTTTGAGACATGAGTGTTTTCTTCCAAGACAAGTACCTTCCCGCTTGGGGCTTGTATGGGAAGTGTCAAGGGTCTTGTGATGGATTTTTCTCTATGATTTTTTTTATATATTTTTTTATGTTTTTTTTTCAATTTTTGTTTTTTTTATTTTTTATTTTTGTATTTTTTTTGTTTTTGTGGAAAGAGCATTTTTTTTTAATGTTGTGCTCATGCTCATGTGCTTGTGATTGTATCATGGGCTATGCCATGTTGCGCAACTGCCTGGAGAGTTACAATGTGCAATAGTGTGGTTCAAGTTTTCAGGTGACTGGGATGTATCCGAGAAATGTAACTGAATAGAGTAGAGAGAACATGCTAGGGAATGAGGAACATTTGGGGAACTATGAATGTACTTGTGAACGGTTTGATTAACCTGGTTACATGCATAAGGAACAATGTGGTACCTTGTTGCTATGATGAAGTACATCCGTGTACAAACATCTATGGGTGTCATCCTGCAAACACAACTCCAAGCAGACAAGAAAACCATGAGTGAATGAGTTATCTTAACACTTTAAACATAGATGCAACCGATGGGATGGAGACACCGCATGCAATTGCAGGCAAAAAAAATTGAGCAGCGGCAATGTTGTCAGAGTCCATGTGATGAATTCATTGAGCAGGTTAATGATGACATGCCATTTGATTACAACAATAGATTAGTAGGCCAGAGAAGAAGTTGCTAGTTTATAGTCTTGGTGGATTGTTGTGGATTAGTTTTACGTCATCACCTGTTGGACATTGCGAGTTTAGCATCATAGCGGACAATGCAATGCTAGTTTATAGTCATGATGAACTTTGGAGAGGCGAGCTAATTTATAGTCTTAGTAAACTCTGTCAGATGAGAGTGTGGTAGTTTATTGTCATTCTGGATGATCTGTGGTATCAATTTTAGGTCATGATGCAAGGACTGCTCTATGGTATCAGTTTATCGTCATGATTCCAGGAAGAATCTATAGTATTAGTTTACCATCATGATGCTAGGACAAATGCATACCTAAGGATTTGTTCAAATATAAAATGGCTTGTGGTTGTTGGATGAGCAAGCTTGTTACCATCCATATCGGCTAGTTTGAACACTCCATTTTCGTATGCTTTGGTAACTAAGTAAGGCCCTTCCCAGTTGGCTGAGAATTTGTCCGTGTGTTCACGGACCACCTTAAGGACAAGGTCACCTTCCTTGATTGGGCATTTATGAATGTCATGTCAATTTTGCCATTGTTATTGCTTCTGGTACCACTCGATTTGATCCAGCGTGCATGTTCGTTCCTCCTCCATCGAGTCAAGGTCAACAATGTGCGAGTCATTGTTTTGACTTTCATTGAGGAGTCTGGAGAGTGTGATCCGCAACAAAGGTACCTACAACTCCAAATGTAAAACAACTTCTGAACCATAAACAAGAATATACTATGTTTTACCTTTGGATATTATGTATGTCGTTCGATATGCCCATAATGAGTAAACTAGTTATTCGTGCCATCTTCCTTTCCTTTGATTAAGCATTTTCTTAAGCACCATGATGACCATTTTATTTGTGGATTTTGCTTGACCGTTGCTCTGAGGATAGTATGGTGATGAAAATGAATGTTTGATGCCTAGGCTCTCACAAAAGGTTTTGGTTTCGACATTGCTGAATTGTGGCCCGTTATCAGTGATTATGGTCATTGGAATGCCCAAACGAGTCACAATGTTTTCAAGGATGAAGCTGCATACTTTTTTTGATTTAATGAAGCTATGTCCTGCAGAAGATGGGGGAGTTATTGGTCCTATGATGTCTAACCTCCATTTCTGGAAAGGCCATGTGATTTCAGCTATATGCAACTCATTAGGTGGCACATGTATGAGATTACCATGTTTTTGATAGGTGCTGCACGTTTTGACTTTGGAGAAACAGTCATACTCCATGTGCGGCCAATAGTAGCCCAAATGTCTAATTTTGGTTGCATTTGCTTTGGGTGCTATGTGTCCTTCACAAAGTCCTTCATACATCTGCTCCACAACGGTTTGGCCATCAATGTTACTAACGCACACTAACAAAATGCCTTCATAGGATCTGCAACATAGCGTGTCTCCTACTAGTGCATATTGTTGAGAGCATTTCCGTACTGCATCTTTCTGAGCATTCATTAGATGTTGAGGTGGTTCACCATGTAGCAGGTACTCCTTTATATCGTCATACCATTCCATGGCATGCGTCGTGCTAATAGATGTTATGGGTAGTTCATCGAGAGCATCAGTTATGGGCTTGGCACAACTTGTTATGGAACTGGGCAACGCATGAAACATGTTAGGTGAAATATTTAGGGCTAGTGTTACAAGTGCATTTTTGATGGTATTTTCATTTTTGAAAACATGTTGCACATCTATGTATGTGAATTGTTTCAACAAGTGTTTTGCCAAGTCATAGTATGGTTGTAAATGTAAATCTTTACATGTGTATACATCTATGACCTAATTGATGACTAACTGTGAGTCGCCTCTAACTATGATCCGAGTGGTTTTTGAAGTTAGTGCTGCCATGAGACCTCTAAGAAGACCTTTGTACTCTACCACATTGTTAGTACAAGAAAATTTTAAACGATAAGTAAAGAGTCGAATCTTTCCAGAGGGATATGTGATAACTACTGCAGCACTTCCTCCTCGGGAGGTTGATGCTCCATCAAAGTTTAATATTACGTCGTAGTTATTAGGTACTGTATCTATTGTGTTTACGTTCTCATCTGGAAACTCTAGGTTGATCGTTTCTTGGTCTTGCATCGGTGATGCCGTCATTTGATTGACTACAGCTTGACCTTTAACTAATGATTGAGCTATGTAGTGTAGCTCAAACTTAGCAATCATCGCTTTCCATCTAGCTATCTTGCTTGATTCGTATATGTTGTTCATGATAACTCTGAGCACATTTTCTTTATAGATGATATTAACTTGGTTACGGAAGAGATAATGTTACCACTTCTTTAAAGAAAAGATAAGGGCAAGGCATGACCTCTCTACGTCATTGTAACATTGTTCGTAGGCTACTAATGTATGGCTCAATTAGTAAACAAGGATTTTAGTTCTGTCCTCATGTTTCTGACAAAGCATAGACACAATGTAAGAATCGGATGTTGCAAGGTAGATATAGAATGGTTTATTATTCTATGGTGGATGAACTGTCAATAGTTGAGCTAGTACCATTTTGATGTTGTCAAAGGCTTCTTGGCACTGTGAAGTCCATTCAAAATGGACATTCTTATGTAATAAGTGCTGCATAGGCCTCAACTTGTCCGTAATTTTTTCAATGAAACGTTTGATAAACTATAATCTACCTTGTAAACCATGAAGTTCAGTAAGGTTGCTAGGTGGTTTTAGATTTGTTATTGTTTTAATCTTATCCGGATCTACTCATATCCCTATCTCAGACACGATGAATCCAAGCATTTTTCCTATTCTAACCCCAAAGAAACATTTCTTCGGGTTGAGTCTAAGTTCGTATTTTAGACAACATTTCAGTACCAAGTCTAGATCTTGTACATGTTGCTCAGTTGTTTTTGATTTGACCGCAATGTCATCTACATAGTCATTGAGCGAGTTAAACATGTAATCACTAAAGATGAATGTCATCGCTCATTGATATGTAGCCCCAGTGTTCTTGAGACCGAATGACATCATTGTATAACAAAATGTACCCTATGGTGTCATAAAGGTTGTCCTAAGTTGATGTTCGGGGTTGATCCTAATCTATTTGTATCCTGAAAATCCATCTATAAAGGATAACAATGCATGTCTAGCAGTTGAATCAACAAGTTGATCAATGCTAGGTAGCAGGAAGTCATTCTTTATGGTTGCAACGTTGAGGTCACGGAAGTCAATACATAGACGAATGCTCCCATTTTTCTTTGGGACTATAACCATGTTGGATACCCAATCATCATAGTCCACAGCTTGAATGAAGCCAGCTTGATAAAGCTTCGTGATCTCATTGTGAAGTACCAACACTATTTCAGGCTTGACCTTGCGTGCTTTTTGTTTCACTGGTCTTAGTTTTGGATCAAGTATAATGTTATGCTAGACTATTCGAGGGTCAAGCCCAGGCATGTCAATGTAAGACCAAGTGAATTCTTTCATATTTTCTCTTAGCACTTGAGTTATGTCACTGGCGAGTTGTGGATTCAATAGAGTACTTATTTTTAAAATTTTAACCTCTCCATCTAATGTAGTTATGGGGACTTCGACTAGGGGATCTTTAGTGATGTTATTGGCTTCTAGGTTCAGATATTTTGTTATTCCTTTAAAGCAATCTAGTGTTTCTTGGGTTGATGCCACTAAATTATCATATGTTGGAGAGTCTGAATCAATTAACTCTAGATTGATTTCTCATTTAATTGCTCCATGTGGTCCATTGATAGACAACGGTATGAAGAGTTGCTTGCTATCCATGTGTTTGCTCCTGCTAATGAAACAGAGAGCTATGTCAGCAAGTGTGAGTTTTCCTTTTTCTTAAGAAATTGATTTTACATTTAAATGTAACCAATGGTATTCTAAGGGTAGTTTACCATCGTGCCTAGACGTGTGGCAGTTTAAGGCCATACTAGGCTGGGGGTGGCAGTTTAAGCCCATACCAACCATGGATGGCAGTTTAAGGCCATACCGGGCCAATACGTGGCAGTTTAAGGCCGTACCGGGCCAATGTGTGGTAGTTTAAGGCTGTATCGGGCCAATGTATGGCAGTTTAAGACCGTACCGAGCCAAGGTGGTAGTTTAAGGCCATACCAGGCCATGTGTGGCAATTTAAGGCCGTACCAGGCCATGCATATATTTTTTGCAAAAAAAGGGATATTTAAACATGCATAAGAAATTATTTGCCTTCGAAGCATATTGATAACACAAAGTGAAAATAAAATAAAATAAAATAATAAAAGATAAAGGATGAAGAAAAATGCACCATGTGTGGATAGGTGATACAATGGGAAAGACGGGATGCAAGCGTGAGTGATTTGAAAATGACGAGCAGCGTGAGTTTCCTCCCCCCAAAAATTTCCTCAAAGCATGAGTTACTTGGATGTGATGGTAGTTAGCATGAGTGAGCCAGGACAATGATGCCCAAGTAGATGTGCAGCGTGAAGAGATGGGGAGATAGGAGAAATAGGAACACAGGAAAGGGAAGAAACAGGAAAGCCTAGCATTCATAGAGGAAGGGGAAGAACTACTTCAGCATCTCCCATGACTGAGGGTTTCATCATGGATGGGACACCTCACAAGTTAGTTTCCTCCCTCTATTTTCGCTTGCCATTTCTGTTTTCGTTGTTTTCGTTGCAGGAATGGGATGCAAAGTGAGTTAGTAGTGCCATGGATTTTTGGTGTGTCTAGATAATTTCTTTGGTTGTTTTGATTTCTTTACTGCGTCCCATTGTGTTCTATTTCAATCTGGAATTTGGAGCTCTTAGTTTTGGTTGCCCTATCCAGCATGAGTACATGACTCAAAGATTAGCGTGAATGTGGTGCTAGGATCAATGTTAACATGAATACAGGACAAAGCATTAGCATGAGTGCCTGTCCCAACGTCAGCGTGAGCGAATAAAGGGCCAAAATAAACATGATTACAGGACCATATGCAGCGTGAGTCTGCGATCAAATCATCATCATCATCGTGAGTGAATATTCCAGCATGAGTGTTTTCTGTTTGAGGTAAGATTATTATTAGCATGAGTACAAGCTTTCAGTATCGGAGTGAGTAGTTTGGTTTTTAACATCAGTGTGAGTAGTTTGGTTTTCAGTATTAGCATGAGTAGTTTAGTTTTCTGTATCAGTGTTAGTAGTTTAGTTTTCCATATCAGTGTGAGTAGTTTGGTTTTCTGTATCAGTGTGAGTAGTTTGGTTTTCACATACTCGGCAAAAGTTTTTTTTTTGAATGAATACGAGCGCCTAACTTTGCGTGCACTATGTGAGCGACTTGGGCTTCTTTAACAGTATGGGTGAATATTCTCGCCTTACTGTGAGTGTTTGATCTCAATATGCAGCATGAGTTCAGCCTTTTATTTGACGGCGTGAGTAGTGGTATTGTTGTTGATACCCAGCCTTGCAATTTGGATCAACGTCTCATGCCTCAAGTTGGTATGATGGTATTGTCTCGATTCATGAGGTGTTTTTACAACTTGAGCAATTAGATTCATGCTGGATTACTTGCATGTGTCTGATGAGGTAGTCTTTAACTGTTCGATTTCATAAATTAGCTATACCATCTAACGAATCGAGACAGTTAAGTCCAGTTAGATGTCACGCTGGATTACTTGCGCATACCTTGACTGTTAGATGCAACTTGCGATGTGATCCCATTTGTTGGACATCTAGACTTGTCCAATGAAGAGCTAAATGTGGCATTCCATCTTCTCCGTGCCGCTGTTTCTATGGTGAAACCCTGCCAGAGGCCTTGGCCTGAGGATTCAAGGTTGCCCCGAAATCTTACCTAAAATCTAAATACTTAGACTGAGATCAACGTTCCCACATGAAGGAATTGCTTAAGCCTTGTAAGAGTGCTTATCCTGTCCTTAGGACTGATTTTATACAAATGGTATATGTTTGATAATGAGCAGGTTCAGAGTCTTATGCTCATGATCCAATCTTTGGATCGCTCATTCCCGCTCCATAGTAGTGGTCGCGATTAAGCTGAATCTTCCACTACTCTTAGGAAGATTCCAGTGTAATATCAGTACAACATCCTAGCTTCGATCACCGCCTTTTTGATTGGAGGTTTTTATTTTTTGAAAAAAAAAAAAAAAACTCACATTCTGGGAATGGTATTAATCCTTGCTACGCAGTTCCCACGCGTAAGGGTCAAGCCAGACAAGGAATCCTAAAACTATGGTTTGGCCGAATCATACCAAAAATTTCATTTCATTGTTAAGTGGCAAGATTCGTGGCAGTGGCATGAGATGGATCACAGAAAACTAGGGAGTACGAATAAATACTATGGTAATCAAAGGCCGAAGGGGCAAGTATGGGTCATACGGAAATCGAGTTTTGGACGAGTGCAAGGAAAACATTACATTTGTATGGATTTTCTTGCCTTTGGGAGTGTCAAAGGTTCTGCCATGACTAGCACTTTCACGTGTGTTTATTGTTCATTGCTGGTTTTTTGCTCTTTTACTCATATTTCTGTTTAAAAAAGAAAAAAAGACAAAACAAGGTCATCGTCGTGGGTCATGAGTCATGAACATGATGATGGATGGATGCTTGTTCAACTATTTAAAAATCTATTTACCCTGGTATTAGAGAGGCCATGAAATAGATGCTGGAGCTATGGCTAGCGTATAAGAAAAGGAGAGAGCAATCAGGTCACAGGTGTTGGACACAGTATATGGGCTATCAGATACAGTATACGGGCTATCGGATACAAAAATGCTCCAGTTCAAGGACTATGGGTACAGTTTATGGTATCCATTGCCCTCTTATCCATCACCATGTTCACTACGCAACCTGAATCTCTGATTGATTATACGGTGATTATTGCAGTGGCCCTCTCTGATCAAACCTATTTTGGTTGCGTAGTGAACATTGTTCAAAAATGGGCTTACTGTATCCATTGCCTTACCAATGGATACAATCCATGCGTCTGTACAGTAAATAAGATAGAAGTAAAATGCCACGCGAGTGATTCGGGCTTCTTTGCCAGCGTGAGTGTGCTTTGGCCTCCCACCCATAATCAGCGTGGGTTTGCTTTGGTCCCAACAGCGTCAGTTTATTTTTATCATATTTACTGTACCCTGCGAGTGCTTGATTTCAGTTTGTAGCGTGAGCGTGAATTGTTGTTGATACCCAGGGTGAGTGTTGATACCCAGCATGAGTGTTTTCTCCATACTCATAGTGTGGATCACTTTTTTTTACAGGTTGAGTTCGTTTACTTCATTTACTTGGCAATGTATTTTGGTCTAAAACTTAAGAGTGAATTACTCCCCTAAGTTGCAGTATGAGCATACCTTAGTATTGGCGTGAATATCACATGTGGACGTCACCTTAGTATTGGCGTGAATATCACATGTGGACGTCTGTGTTTGTGGGCATAGCGTGAGTTGGGATTTAAAGCACTATCATGAATTATTTGCATTTTATCTTAAGTTATTGTCGTCTTGTGTGCAGCATGAGTACCTCCCCTCTGCAATCGTGAGTCACTTTTCCAAGGTAATGCGAACAATGAGTTGTTTTTACCTATGGTTGTAACATAAACTATTAATCATAATTTTTGCAAACGTTATCCTTCTCATGTTGGCATTACCTAACAAATTTCCATGTTTCCTATTAAGGATTAAACGCACCAAATGAATACCGGAGGACTTCTCCCATGGGGTATACAACTTTTGTAGTTATTCATTTTATTATTATTTCTCTTGCTAGTTCTCTCTTGTATATTTATGTTTTGTTGATGGTTACTTTCATTTTCGTTTGTTTATAGGATTGTGGAGATGATGGAGCAGGCCCCAGTGGAGTAGGAGCTAATGATGTATAGAGATTTGGGGATCGACCACCTCCAAGCATTGATGTTTAGTTTTTATTGTTGGTTCTGTCAGTTGTTTTTTTTTTTTTTTTTTTTTTTT